>CM069906.1:44395124-44506686 GCA_036172215.1 Camellia granthamiana | reverse complement strand
GCTAAAGTTGGTACCGTTAAACAATGGTGGTCTATTGGATGCTTGTCCCTTAGGTCAAGAATAGCTAGAGGTTGCCATAATCTACTCTAAGACGGTTAAGTTACAAAAACTAGGGTCCTAGCTCTGATATCAATTGTTAATCCCAGGTAGGCAACCCAAGAGGGGGATGAATTGAGTTATTAAAAATAATTTCACAATGTTAAATATAATAATCTCAATATTCAAATTTTAACAAATAAAAACAAAACAATAATAATCAATATAAAAATAAAGGAGATAGAGAAAGAAAATCAAACACAGAGAATTTCTTCAAGGATCCTCAAGGATCCTTCTCGAGAATTTCTTCATTATCAAAACGAATCAATACAGCACCAAAGCATCACCAAGCTTGTAAATTTTACACAGGTCTTACTCTTATCTGTTGAGTCTCACTCAACAATAAATGTCTCACCCTTACAAAATTTCTCTCACAAAATAATCAATAAAGATAAGAAGTACTTCAACCCTCTTTTACAATAATTTTCTCACAAATAGTAAACATGAAAGTGTAATAACAAAATCAACACTTAGATCTGAAAATGAAAGAGTAGAATACAAAGTATATTCAAAATTTTGGAGCACACAGATTTTTTTTTCCTTCAAGTTCTTCATTTTTCTCCACACAAAACACTTCTATTTATACACAAAAAATGTTCCCTTTGGGAGAGGTAAACGCTCCTCAAGGCGTCGGCTGAATCCATGTGGAAGAAAATCACATGAAAGAAAAATCTGCAATCCTAAAAACTTGAGCACTTTTAAGCTTTTTGATTTAGTCAAATTTGCACTAAAAGACAAGAAAAAGAAGGCTAATGGAAATGAAATGTCATGTATGGCTTTGCACATGCCAATATACATACATGTAATAATCAATGCAATGTGAACTTAATCAAAAGTTTAATTATCCACGTGGATATGTTTCTATATTCCATTTATATTATATACATTATACGTGGTATTCTAATCAAATATTCTTATATTCATATATATATATTCAAGTATGCAGATCATATTTTTTGAAAATCACGTGTTGGAAGAAATTTTTTTTCAAATATTAAATAGTGATTTACTATTCATTTCACATTAAAATTCAATACTCCATTTATAAAGAAATCTGCATGCATCCAAAAGCAAAGAAATAATAATGACAAAGTGGATTCAAATGATGTAAGATCATGGCACATGACACACTCACCACGTGGGTATGTCTCATATATAATTAAATTATTAAAATATACATAATCAATTTATTTAGTTTAAATTCGGTGTAATATATAAAATATATTTTGTATCAAATGTTTGTAAAATAAATTTGAATTCGGTGCAATATGTATAAAAAAATATAATACACTTTTATAATTTGTGTCAAATTATTATAACATATGTGAATTAAAAAATCACAATTTATCAAATAATATTTTAGACATCATCAAAATTAAACAACGTGATTAACAGCGGTAAATGGTATTATGTTGCTGGTGATCAATGCACACACAGAACTGTTGCTGACGAAACGAATGGCCACCTGTGAGGGATAGGATGCCCTTGAAAGTTCGTACATTTTCAGCAACATATGTCTTGTAAGTTATTAATTGTTTGTTTGTTTTTTTGTTCTCCCCCCCTCTCCCCCCCCCCCCCCGCCGCGCGCGTTTGCCAATGTGGCAAGTGTTAATATACTGTAACGGCCATTTCAGGATATGATGAGCAATGACAATGAGAGTTCTTGGGTAAGGTACATGTCAGGGAACATGTCAACCTCTCAACACAGCCAGTACGTATATTTCCTTATATGCCACAAAGCACATTGGACTCTTGTGGTGTTTGACACTGAGGTTAGAAGCATTACAACCTGATGAGCCCCATAACAAGTCTGAGGACTCACACTTCAACAAGGCTGTGTTCGTGGTAAGATTTTACAGTGTTTGGTTTTGGTTCAACATTCATGTGGGTGCTATCGTATGGCGTTCATACCATTACTCCAGTTGTGATCTGTACATTTTTTATGCCAGAAAAATAGTGTGATTACGACCATTAATCAAACATTAAGTGTAAATGGAATAGATGATGTTGTCATGATGCAAGATTTTGACCACGACCTCGAATCAGTTGTCGATTGTCCCCAGCAGAAAGCAGACACGTATGTGTAATTTGGCTACAAATTTAAAATGCCCAAAGTACATATGATATCAATACACATTTTATTAGTATATGTTATTGAGATGTACTAATTGCTTGTTTGATCATGCAGGTTGGACTGCGTAATAATCATGTGTGCTATAATGTGTCAATATGTGCATCACATTGAGTTCAACCATTCATTGCAAGGGGACAATTGCATCATTCTGCGTGCCAACATGGTTAAGGCCTTTGTGAATGACCCCGTCAGAGGATTGAAAAGGTCTATAGGATGCCTGAATGACGTGTGCGGGATACACAGTATGCAACCTGTGTTTTTTTCTTTGTTTTTGTGAAAACTTGGTGGTTAACTGTCAGGGACAGAGGAAAGTAAGGGCTAAGGGGGCACGTGCCCCTCCTCAAATGTTTTTTTATAATTACATTATTATCTATATATTTGTAAAATATTTTTATTTAGTCCCTAAAAATTATAATTGTGTCCATCCTAATTTATTTAAGATCTTTTAAAAAATAATATTTATAAGCCCTTCTTAATTGGAAAAAGATTGAAACTCACAATCTAAGTCTCTCAATTTACTCACAATGATATGTCAAGTTATGTATCAACTTTTAATTTGTTACAATTGTATAAGAACCTTGAATTCAGAAATGATTCTCTCTCTCTCTCTCTCTCTCTCTCTTCTCTTATTTTTCTTGTTGGGAAAATTACACACATGGTCCGCGTAGATTGTTCATTTTATCAATTTGATTATATATTTCCAACTATATCAATTTTATTCTTTAATTTTTTACATTATATCAATTTAATACAATTAGTAATGATTATTAATAAAATGAACATAAATTAAGAAAAAAATGATCTATTCACTCTCCTCAAAGTGATTAAGAGATTAACATACAATTTGAAATATGTAAACCATATATGTGTAATTTGCATGTCAATAATGTTACAACCATCATATTGTTTGATGGTGCTACATGTACCAATTAATGTATACACTATTGTACTAACTAGTGCTATGATATTATTATTGACTATATTTATTATACAAGTTACAAATACCCAAAACCATACAAATAATGCCACATCATCTGTTAGTACACTAATGTGTACATTAATTGGTACATATAGTATTATTCCATATTTTTATATCATATTTGAAGTATCATGTGTGTGGTCTCCACTAGATTGGTTAAATGAGTCTCATCACTTATGTTTGTTTACAATGCAATGTTGAGATTTTAATGATAAAATAAATATAATGTAAGTCATTATAATATTATTTTTTACACTTTCGTATTTTTGTAATTTTTTTGTTAGAAATATTTATTTTTTGTTCAATATTAATTTTTAAAAATTTGAATTATATTATCGTTGTTGAGTAATATATATATATATATATTTTTTTTCAAATTTGTGATTAACGAGTGCCCCTACTAGAGTAATTTGCTGGCTCCACCACTATTAACTGTCTTATTTTATTTTATTTTTTGTTTGCGATGAACTTTGCGCAATTTAGCTTGTTTATTGCACTCGTTTTGTTTAGTGGGTAGCTAATGTTTCGTGGCTGTTGGGATCATGGAAGTTGTTTTTTGGGTGGCAGGTGGATGCGACATGGTAACAATAGTTTAATTGAATAAGATGTTGCTGTGAAAGTTGTGAATGTTTTATGAAATGTTGATGTGTTTGTATGAAATGCGACAAGCAATTTGTAGCATATCAGGGGCGTAGACATAACTATTGACATGTTGATGTCGAAGTGTTTACGTGTCAGGTTGTAAGTCATGCACTAGTTTGGTAAGCTATCAAGCAATATGTGTTTATGGTATTTGTGTGACTTGTTTGTTCACAATTACATTACAGCGTGGGACACATGTACAAATATAACAATCAATTACGGTGTTGTTTTTGCTGATATGTATCATGATAGAAAATGTAGACGTGATTTCCATACAATGTTAGCTACGTCAAATATTGTGTGTTGGACGTAGCGTTTCTTTCCACATTTGGTCAGTATGCTGAAAAGGAACTAAGTGTGATAACCATTATGAATGAATAGTGTTCATTCATAATATGCTTCCATATTTGGAGAAGGAAAACCACGTATGTGAAAACATGTCACTAATACACCATGTATAAAAATACTCAACATCGTGGAAACAAAAAGTCATTATGAACTCAAGAAACCTATCCCAGGAAAATCCAACATGCTTTATTATTGATTATGAGCATATCAACTCATGTCCTATGCAAAACTAACACAAAAATACTAGTCCAAAGTTTGAAGGAAAAATAATGGGTCTAATTAATCCCATTGGTTATTTGCTTGGTTTAAATAAGTAAAATGGTAAGGCTTGATTCCATATTGGTTGTTTGTTTTGGGAAATGGTAACCGTCGTAGTGATCTAAATCGGTTATTTGTATGTTTTCCAGTTGTGGTTCCCCATTTTCCCACATCTACTGCAACGTATTTGCTACACTTGTTCACCCCTTGATGATATCCTCTTCTTTTTGGGCCTCCTCGGCGGTCATTTGACAATTGGTGGTCGGATCACATAGTCGTCCGTGCTGAATGATAGTTGTTCGACAGTTGGGATTGGGGATATGTTGGTGGTATACAACAATTACTATTCGGCGATGTAAAAAAATGATTCTACAAGGGCACATAGATCTCGTCCACTTTTGTAAACTGTGGCCATCGCATGTGCACATGGGAACCCATTGATTTGCCAGCAAAATCGTAAACATGTTCGCTTGCCAATGTCTACCAAGACCAACAGATATGAATGGACCTCGTACACGTTGATATTCGACTAGCTTACAATCCACAACCTACCTTTGTTGTAAGCCTTCTCCAAACGAAACTCCATCTTCAGATAGATCTTCCCAGTCCATTTGTGTGATTTTTCCATTCACTTTGCCCTTTGATGCATTATCTGAGTGTGTATGCTGTCTACCAATCTCGTGATTGAGAGGTATCGCACCTTAGTTATCCAACTGTTAAATGATTCTGTGGGGTTAGAGCACATCTCACCATACCAGTTGCCCCTACATCAAAAAAATGTGTGCGTCCATCAAGATTTAAAATGTAATTTGGAGTGTAGGAATGTATGATGGTTGTCGTACGAACAAAATCTAAAGCAAACACATGGAACCAATCTGAAATACGCATTTGCCCAATGCCTTGAGTCTAGCTCTTGGAGAAATTCTATAGCCACTGTTTTTCCTAATTAGATGAATTTTTCTACTATTTGATTAAAGGCAATTACGGTGGGTGCATATGCGCATTCACGTAATTTACAAACCAACCCAATTTGGTATAGGTTGTTTACATATTTGAGTTTGTCTCGCAAATTTTGTTGAAGGTGTTGTAAACAAAAAGCATATTGTGTTGTTGGGAAGATAGTGGGCATTTATTTTATGAGACTGACGTGGTGGTCAGACAAGAATGTCATTGTCTGGCCGTTACCAATAACATTCCGTAAGTGTTGTAAAAACCAAGACTAGTCAACCCAAAGGGGTGTGGCACTTTGGTAAGACTTTGGGGTATAAGCTCTAAGATCACAAGTTCCACTCTCCCCAGGGCCAACCATTCGGACGACAGTACATATGATTGGTATGATGAACTTTTTAGACCTGGGCGAACTGTACCTTGTAGCGATCCCGATTTTAACCCGTCTCTTGTAGTGTTCCGAACTCGGGTTGGTATGGTTTTGAACGGTGTTACGTATCTTAGTTTGCCTTGTATTCCCCTTATTTTTGGTTATCGGGTTATAGTGGTGTGTTTGGGATAGGTAATGTCTCCAAACCTTTAGATGCGAATCCAACCTGAATTGTGCCTTGTAGAGTTGTATCGGAAGTTAATTTTTTCATGTTTTGCCTCTTTGCTGAGTATGTCGGGGGTCGAGTCACTCTATGTAGCTTACAGGGGTCGAGCTGCTCAGTCAGCTCGCCAAAGCAAAAATGCAAAATGCATTTGAAGTTGCTTGTCCGCTCGAGCAGCCGTTTATGCGCTCGAGCGGAGAATGTTTGGTTTCAGAAGTTTGACCTGTTTGCAAAAGTACTAGGAAAGTGTATTCAACGCTCGAGCGGGGCTTTCCACGCTCAAGCGAATCATGTTATATCAGTTCGTGAATCTGATATTCATATCACTTTTGTATATCTCTCTTTCTCTAAAAACATTTCCTCTCCCTTCTCCCTACATTTCTCTACACAAATTAGATCAAAAATCTTGATTTCTTAAGATCCATTTGAGTTTTGCCATTGCTTCTTCATCAAATTGGGTTATCATCTCGAGGGCTTCATTGTGTGCGGTGAAGATCGAGTTTCAACACCGTTGACTTTGGGAGTTTCATCTCATTTCTTCTTCAAAAATTGAGGTAGGGATTTTCTTAGAGTTATATATATATATTTGCAAGATCTATGTGATTTTTGAAATCATCTTTCGATAGCTTTGAAAATTGATTGTTGATTCAAGAAGTTGAGCGATTTTGAAAGTGGGTTTGTCTCTTGTTCTTTTAAAATGATCTTATGGGTTTTGATCTTCGTTGATTGAAGAAAAGATGATTTTGGAAAGTTTTCTTTCAAAAGATTTGAGTTGTATAGTTTTAGTGAGAAAACCTAAAATTTGGGAATTTTTTAAAAAGAAACTGATAATCTATGAATAATATTGTTATATTTATTTTGTGTGTCAAAATAAATGGATGTTTGGAAAATTTTCTTATTTATATTTATATAAATGATGAATTTCAGGGAATATGAGAATTATTGTTCATTTTAGAAATTATTATTCAAAACGTTGAAATAGTCTTGAAATGACTAATTGTTAAGGATACTTGAGAAGAGGGAATTGTGTTATTCCTTGGATGATGAATTGGAATAAAAGTATTTATATTCATCTTGTGTTATTGGCATAACAATTCATTTGATTACATTAAACTTTGAAAATTGATTTGAAAACTTGCATTGAGAAAAGAATGTTGAGAAACAAGTTTTCATGAAATGGTTTTGGGGTAAATACGTTGGTAAGTCTTGATAGGTGGTGTAGATGATATTGAATAAGTTGGCCTGAGAGTCCGATGTGAAAAACCGAAAACCCGCACGGATAGGTATCAAGCCTTCCGGTTAATACCGGTAAAAATGACAATTTGGTAGTATTTGTATAGTCTACTTGCAGACACCGACCTAGAGATTACCAGAGTCGTATTTACCGCCCTTGAAATAAATTGTTAAGTTTTGAACAATTGAAATTGCATGACATCATTGAGCATGATGGTTTTCAAAAGATGAAAATGTGATTTATCTTCAAAATGGGCATAGCATGGCATGTGCATTTCATCTCTTGAGACTTGTATAAAATGTATATACTTTGTTAAGGATTTCCTACTGGGCTTTATACTCACCCTATAGGATTTTTGTGCAGGAAAAGATGTGGTGATGCCGCCTAACTAAAGGCGAGGAAATATGTGTTGAGAGTACAAGACTTTCATTTTGCTGTGACTCTGTGTGTAAGCCAAGGGTTGTATGTGTGTGGATTTGAATAACCGTTTTGTGTAACAAGGCTCAAGCCTTGGAAACTTGTAAACCCTTAGGGGTATTTATTTGTTTATTTACTTGTTGTTGGATTAATGTATTGTTGCATGAAGAACTATTGTATTATGTAATGTAACTTTGGAGATTTATATTCGATTTTTCTTGAAAGAGCCATGATTGTTGTATTATCATTTGGGCTAGAAATTTAGGGCGTTACAACCTAGTGTCAGAAGTGTGGGTTTGAATCCCCACCATTGTGCGAGTCCATGACTTACCGCTACATGGTTGAGTGGCCCTACTATGTAACAACCACCTAAGGGTGACCATTGGGACCTTGGCTCCTTATAGGGTCTAATCTCAGAGGTTACCCCTTTGCGGTTAGGCTTTTTTGTTAAAACCAAGACCAGTTTGTCTCGTTCTCGGAGTTGACAATTGCAATAGCTAAAGGGAACAGACCTGTATGGTAATATGCTAGTGATTAACGATGGTCGAAAATATTGGAAAAACACGAATAGGTGTGGTACAAAAAAAATTGTGATGCACATTGTTTACCTTGTTCAATTAATTCAATATTCAGAAGGAAAATTGATGGGTTATGAGAGACATGCCTTGGTTGCCATCCTTGGCAATGGCAGCTAGTGGATTTCCTTTAAACCTCCCCTTCAAAAAAGTACCATCTAAAAATAGTAATGGCCAACAATGTTTGAAACCATCAATGAATGCCTTGAATGATATGAAGTATCGTAGAAATTTGTGGTTATACTTATCATAATCAATGTTGATATAACTCCCCGGGTTGTACTTCATGATAGCATTAAATAGAATGTGCACCAAACAGTTGGCCTCGCGTTTTCTCGATGCCCAACCACGCAACACAGTAACTAATTTCTAGCCTATAATCTTTCTTCAAGTTGAAAATAACATCAGTTGGCCATGTGAGCGGTTTGTTCTGAATATGGTCCGAGAAGACATCAAACACCAAATTTGACCCAACCCTTGAGTTTTTCGCAGTTCGAACGGCCACCCCACAAGTTTGTTCATTGATCTATTTCTGAAGGTAAAATCACTCATTCACACTTAAGGCCCATGCATGCAATGACCATGAACACCATGTTGTGCCCTTCATCTTACATACCGTTGTAATCCGAACCTAGTCATTCTTCATGTAGTTAAACTTGAACCTACACTCTATCACATACTTAAAAAGGACCATCCAAAACTTGAACGCTCCACCTTCAAAAAATTTTCCCACATGGGTTAGGCCGTGAGCCCATAGGCCTAATTCTCATTACGCGGACATAAATTAGGTAACAAATTGCCATCGTTGCTCACATCCTTAACATTGTTTAACCATTTGACACCTCTCATATTGGGTTCGACACTGTGTTTGTCCCCACATTTCATACCAACGGCGCTCCCACCAATACGTAGTTCAATAGTGACATCGATAAGTTGCAATTGAAAAAAAGGACAAGGTACACTATATTGTGCATATCAATGTCATTTTGCAATGCGACATTGCAGTATCCCGGGATCTTGAAAAACAAACTCACTTTTTTGGGTGTCAATTCCAAGAACTTGCTACACAGATGATTGACCAAATCGGCAAACGTGTATAGAGATTGTAGGTTGTATGTGACATTTTATTCATGAAAAATTACATTGATTTGATACTAATAGCTATATGCTTTCATTAGATTTTTCACAATTATTTTCAAAACAAATTTTATTTTATTTTTAAAAAAATAAGTATGATAAAATCAATTAAAGTGGGACCCAATAGCTGGTTGAGGTGGGTCTGAGTGGTTTTTGTATTCTCTTAAGTGATATGGTTATAATATAAAAATAATGAGCCGAAATCATTAAGTTGTGAATGAGAATTGTCTCATAAAGTGCGCATCAATAGAAGTTGGGCTTGGGCCTAGGCTTGGGCTTGGACTTGGACTTGGACTTAGTCTTAGTCTTGGTCTGGACTGGCCTAGGCTTGTGTATGTATAGCATTTCTGGTTTAGACCCGACTTATTTGATGTTTTGGATCCAGGTTTCATTGTCTTATACAGTTGCTCATGTCTTGTTTCCCCTTACTTCTCTTTGAGTTTGGCTATTGGGATGTGATGGTGGCGTTTGGAACCGGTTGGTAGCTTGTTTTTCAAACTGTTGCTGTCCAGAATTCTGTTTCTTCGCTCGAGCGGCACTTCTTACACTCGAGCAGTCTTTGTGAACTTCTAGTACTTTTGCAGGTCTGCAGAGATACTCGGAGTTGGCATTTTTCGCTCGAGCAGTGTTAGATCGAGCGGTCTTTGTTGAGCTCGAGCGGTGGTCTTCTGTCTGCAAAACTTCTAGGAGTTTGTATTCTTCGCTCGAGCGGAAATTCTTGAGCTCAAGCGGTCCCATGTTTTTATATCTCGACGCTCGAGCTACACTTCTTGCGCTTGAACGATCTGTGCATATATCAGTTCGCAAGGTCACTTTTCTGAGTCTTTTTTTCGCTTCACTCCCTCTCTCTCTTTAAACTTTCTAAGAACCCAAGATCTACACTCTCTCTCTCTCTCTCTAAAACTCTACTTCTCTCTACAAATACACCTAGATCCGTCGAGTTCTTCACCCGTGTTCCTTTGTTAAAAAGGCAGAGCACGCCGTGGGCTTCCTTTTGATCCGAACAAAGTTGGGTTTTGGGCGTTGTTGAAGCTCCATCACTCTTTCTCTCGTCTTCTAAACTTAAGGTAGGGATTCTTCGCACCTTTTGTGAGCTTTAACTTAGTTATTTGCAATTTCTAAACAATATTGTGATTTTGGGGAAGTTTGGAACAAATCTAGGGTTTTGGGTTAAAGATCAAAAGAGGGGTTTTTATAATGGATTCTTGGAAATGTTTGTGGTGTTGGAAATAAAGTTGAGTTGTGATGAATTGATTGATTTTGATACTTGGGATTGATTTTGGAAGAAAAAGGCATTTTTGTCCTAAATGTCTCAAATGTGGATTTTATGTAAATAATGAATTGATGTTGGGAATATGAAATTGGATTGGTTTTGATGAGGATGGTGGAGTTGAATATATATTATCACTCACATCTCGAAAATTTGGAAAGTGTATCTTTACTGAGATTTAAATATCTATTTAGAAATATCTGTTTTGGGCTATCGATGAATGATAGCTATGATTGTTGTAGAAATTGCACGAGAACTAAGGGAATTGAAACTGTTTTTTCTCATTCATTTGCATTGGGCATTATCTCACATTTATACATTGGAAATGTTTATCATTTTGAGAAAAATGAGTGAATTTGGAAAACATGTATTGTCTCGTTGAAATAAGTTGGCCTGAGTGTCTATGGTGAAAGTCCTAAAAACTGCGCGTATACATGGGTGCCGATCTGGCGGACAAAATATCCATAAAATGGCAATAGCAGTGCTTATATAGCCTACGTTTACATGGGTGCCGGTTCACGATTTTTCGCAGACGAAATATCCGCAAAATGGCAATAGTAGTGCTTGTATAGCCTACGTTTACATAAGTGCCGGTTCATGGTTTCCCGTGGACGAAATTTCCATAAAAGGTTATATTTGTTTGAGATTCCCAGAGTATGATTCACTACCCTATTTTCTACTGTAAATGAAGTGAATTATGATATTAACATGGCATTGCATAGTTTTGGAAAGAGATATAAAATGTTTTGGCACAAGCATTGCATATGCATCTACCTTATAGCTTTGTTAAGATTCGTATACTGTGTTGGATTATTTCTATTGGGCTTTGGCTCATCCTATGTGGGAAAACATTTCAGGTGCTGATGATATGTCTTCGCCAAGGCAATAGCTTTGGAGGACTTAGAGCAAGAGCTTCATTTTGTTGATTTTTTGTATATGTTTTGTACAGGCTAAGGGCCTTTAATTGTATTGGACTTGAATTCCACTTTTATTGTAACCAAGCACTGTCTTGGAAAGTTGTAAAGGTTAGACTTGTGAATTTATATCTGCATATGTTACCCTTTTGTACAAGTAATTGGGATTAATGGAAAATAACAATTTCATCGCATGTTATTACGTAATAAATATTATGGATGGTTAATTGTAATTATTTCGGGGCGTTACAGTATGTGCATCGGTTGGACTAGTCTTGGGTATGGGCCAGATTGTGTTATGCTGGATTGCGTTTGTCTTGTGCATATGTTTTAGACTGGGTTTGGATCGGGTTGTGACCCAATATCTATATCTATCTTGCAACCCATCTAGTTGGATTATTTAAATAGCATTATTTATTTCCAACCTTTGTAATGCCCATCTTTTGATGATGGAGTTGATGATCATATTATGCATGTGGGAGTTTTGTACCTTTGTAACTTTAGCCCTATAATGGCTAGAGTAGATAGCCATTGATGTTAGGTTTTATGGTAGCCTTCATGGCTAAGACCCCTTCCCTACAAGTATAAAAATGGCCTTTTCCTTCCAACTTAGATGGAAGAGATAGAAATATTTTTGAAATGAAAATTTTGTGATTTTCTTTAGATAAAGTTGGAGAAGTTTTTTATACCGAAGAAATTTTTCTATCTTCTTTGTGCTAGCCCCTTCTTTAGTTCTTATTGGAGAGAGAGTGTTGTCATTGTCAAATTCGCCGAAACTATTCAGAAGGTGCTTCTACATTAGCTGGTTTTGGCCATTGTATCTTGGGAGACAGATGTCGGCGTACGTCTAGCACCCATTGAGAGGCGGTGAATTTGTTTTAAGGAAACTGTGGTATCACACAACCTTCAGTTTGCATCTTCGGTTTGCATCTCTTATCTTTTGTTCTTCAAACTTTTAGATTTGAACTATTTCTTGCATATTATTTTATATGTTCATGGGAATCCATCTTGTAATATGTTCCATGTTGTAATCTAGTTTATTTATATATTTTTAGTTGTGTAATTTATTATGTATTTCATTCTTTAATATAAAAAAAAAAAAATTGTTTTGTCATTTCTATTTATTTTAACTTATATATTTTTCTTATATTACTATAGAAAGGTACCAACAATCCGAGAATAATGGTGGTTTGTTTTAAGAGAAATTTTAGTAAAACAATTTCGGTTTTTTCTATATAGTGGCCTTATTTCTATGATTACTTATGATTATGTTGCATTATCGCATGATGGTATAGTTTGGCATTGTAATGATATTAACTCTTATTCATTCTATTTATTTTTTGTTGTATCAATTGTGAGTTCTTTCATGTCTTGATGTGTAATCAAGGAAACTACTCCAAAATATTTTGTATTCATGAAATGATAAGTAGGGGGTTAACTCTATTGTTATATATATTTACTCGTAGTTGTATGGTTGGATTGCTAACATTATGACCATAATGTTCCTATATGTATAACTAATTTATAGTCATGCAACTCATGACATTCTTGTAACTGCAATGCATCTATAGCCTTTGAATTACACATTGCGAGTTATAGCTGAAATTACTTGTGTACTATTTACTTTATTGGTTCATTAACTTAACTCATCTTATATCTAAGTGTGTATATAAACAGTGAGCATGGAGATTTAACAGCAACGAGGATCGAGTTTTGTAATGTGTTTCATACAAAGATAAGCAATACAAGTGGAGAAGTGTATTCTTGGCTAAACAGACCATTCCGGATGCAACCGTGAATTCTGATTTTGCAGATTTGGACAATTTTTAATTGTAATAGTTGCGTTTCAATTTGTAGTAGTTTTAATTTCTAGCTCGTAATAGTTTCACCATGGTGAAAGGAAAGAGGGAAGGAAAGATGTTTATAAACCTTCGGGTTTAGAGAAAATCTTAGAGATTAATTTTATTATTTCATAGTGTTTTGGTTTTCTATAATAGAAACCAAAGTTTAGCCTTGGCTAAAGAGTATTTCTGATTTATATTAAAAAATAGCAACTGAAACAGAATTGGTTTCAAACCTTTAGGGTTTGAGGAAGTCTTTGGATTTAATCCTTTTATTCCCAAAGTGTTGGAAAACCAAGTTTGGAGAAAGTCTTTGGTTATAATTTGATTATTTCCAAAGTGTTTTGGTTTTATGAGAAGAAACATGATTTTAGCATTAGAAAAAATACTTCTGATTTTTATTTAGAAATAATGGGCTCAGTTCCGGGAATACAGGTTAACTTTTCTGAGTGGTATAATTCTTGTAGCAATTTTTATTTGCTTGGGAATTGATTTGTTTTAACCTAATTTATCCCCTGGAAAACTTAATTCTAAATTTGTTTTCCATGGACTAGGAGTCAACATGCTCTTAAAAGTTTTGTCTAAGGTTAACTGGGTCATAAGTGGGACTAATGTGACCCCTCTAGTCTTTTTGAAAACTTTCCTGACCATGTTCGATTCTAGGATAAGTGGTGAGATCAGTTTTGAATTAAATTACATTCTTTAGATTTTCTAGTGTTAAGTTTAGTTTATGGAAAAACAGAATAATGAAATTCTGTTGTTATTTTTCAGAAATGGCTTCTAGAGGTGACAAAAGAAAATGTTGTTATACCTAACAACCTTAAGCCTTGTGAGATTCTTAAAGGAAGATCTAGAGAGATCAAGTGTGATTAAAGGAAATCATAAGATTGCATGATAATATCTCTAAATTAATCAGAGGCTATTAGTATGTTATCCTTGTGTCAATTATTAGTATGCATGATTGCTATGTGACTTTGCTTAAGAGCAAAGATGAGACAACCCCTTAGAGTGGGTGAATGTATTTATTGAATTTTTTATAATTCTGAATATATTCTTGAATTGGTGGCTCCTAGTGAGTGCAATATCACTAATCACAGAGATGGAAAACTGATGATTCCTAGGGGTGTTACATCACTGGCTACTCAATTATGAGATTGTGGTTCTTAGTAGTGAACAAATTACTGATCATATGTTGTAGACACCACATTTTTTACTGTCTTTAAGACTTGGGCGCTACTGATTGATCACTTGATGATGAAAGTTATGTTGTGCAAATGTTCAACTTCTTCAGCAACAAGAGCTTCTAAATCCCAACCTTATACCCCATTTTGGACCAAAACTATTTTAGACCTTAAAACCCTCTCTTTCAAAATATTTTTAAAAATGTTTCTACGATATTCCGAGGCTTGCATTTCGTTTAAAACATTGCACTTTTCGGTAAACTGAGCAAGAACAAAGTGGAAATAAATGAAAGGGATGTGAACTCTTTGAAAAATCATTAAAAACATCTTATTTAGGGGTTTGGAGTTTGAGAAAATTAAAGGAGAGGGAATAAAACTAGTTAAGAAAGAAGTTGGGTATCAAACTGTTAAAAGATAATTGAGTAGCCTTCACTAAATCAGGTCTATCTCCTTGTATACTTAGACTTTAGTTATAAGGCTACCACCATTGGAAACGAGACTTATGGGCCTTCAATTTAGATGCAAGAATCTCCTAAAGCTGAGTCCGGATGAGGGAGATATGGCCGTTTGAAGTTAGGCATCAATTCGGTTAAGATAGAAATGAGTAACCTTCACTAAAATAGGTATATCTCCTCGCACACTTAGAATTTAGATGTGAGGCCACTCCATTGGAAAGTAGACTTCCGGGGCTTCAATTTAGACTCAAGAATGACCTAAAATCGAGTCCGGATAAAGGGGATATATCCATTTGAAGTCGGGCTTGGAAGCTGATTTTTGTGGCCGACAAGTGGCCAACAGCCACCATTTGTGGACGGTAGGCCACCATTTTTGGCCTGCCCGCCACTAGTGTAAAACCCAGATATTTTTGCCAGCTGTTTCCACAAAGCTCCAACTGTCCCTTTTTTGAAAATTTCGACTGAGGCTTATCTGTTTCTATATATAGATGACATTCCCTCATTGTTTGAAGGTTAGAAACATTTAGGAGTGAGGAAATAATTTTGGAAAATTCCTCTCTCTTTACAATTCTCTCTCTCGCTTTCTACTTGCATAGCCTTTGCCTAAACATTCTAAACCAAACCTAGAGAGCTTCTTGCTGAGGTGATTTGAGCTATTGAAACACTTGAAGAGTGTGAAATTAGTATTTTATAACTCAAAGAAGCATTCATCTTCAAAAGGTATACCTTCTCTTGCTTTTGTACCATCTCTATACCACTTGTTTTCCATCTTTTCTTGTTGTTTTTAAGCTCTTTAAAACCTATATTTTTAGGCTGAAACTTATGGTTTAAGGCCATTAAAGGTAGAGGGATTGATAGCCCTTCTTTACACCTTGCTTCTAAGGCCTTTACCCTTGTGTTTCCCACCTTGTTGTCACCTTTTTTTGAGCTTTTAAATACTGAATTTCAAAGTTACTTCAGTGGCTAAAAACACTTTTTGAAGTCCAAAATTAGAGGGGTTAGCCTCCCCTCCTTGTATCTTGCTTACTAGCCTAGCAAGCTCTATATTTTAACTTATTGTTCTAGCTATTTTGTCTTAATTCCAGCATGTTTTAGGACTTATTTAGTATTGTTTTAGGACTGTTTTTAGCTTCTTGTTACATTTGAGCTTAGTTTTGCATCCTTGTAGTGTAATTGTCCTCATAGGTTTGGTGGTTTAGGCCTTAGCCACCATCCTATTTGAGTAGATAGCATTTATTTCATACTTTCCTTACTTGTGATCACCTCTAATCACCTCTGCAACCTCCCACCTTTCTTGGCTTTTTCTTTACTTTGAGAGTTGCTTCAAACCTATTGTTCTTTTAAGCTTGAGATTGAGATGTCATGCTTAATGGTTTAATCTCTTTTGGGGGTTCATTATCAACAGCATGATATCTCTCTCATGCCTTAAGCCAACTCTTGGTTTGACATTTCTCTCCTTTAAAGGACTTAAACTCACCTTTGGACTTAATTGATTAAAGAATTGAAAAGTAACTAAAATGGAGTAATAAAATTGAAGCTAAAAAAGGTGCAAGATAATAAAAAGTGTTGTGTTCAATCGGACGTTAATTGAACACATGGAAACTTAGGCCATTTCATACTTACTAGTGATGAAATGATTCTAGTCTCCAAGGTCAACTACTTCCCTTGATCTTTTATGATAGGGGGGTGGTTTTGAGAATCTTGTTTTGTTGTATTTATTGAACTTGCACACTTTGGTTCATAGGCAATCATGCAATGAAATTGCTTCCATTGATGGTTTGTGAACCAAACTTACTACTCCTTTGATTTGTTCATGATAAGGAGGGGTAAATTGTGCAAACAAACTCTTGAGAATACACTGTCTCTGCTCTATTTGCTCTCTGTTGTAGCAAGGAAGTTCTGTTAGCAGTGGCCGGCAGGCCATCTTCTATGGTCGGTAGGCCAGGGCCTGTCGTCCACCAGTGCAAATTCAAGTAGTGTTCTCTTGAGGCAAAACAGAGTTAGTCTGGAGGTGGAAATCAGTGTAAGTGTTCTACTGTGCAACAAAGGCATTCAGTAGCAGAAACAATGGCTTTTCGGGAGGAAACCGCATTCATGCATGAGCCTTCCATTGATCCTCGGGAACCCTGTTGTATATATTAGTGTTGTGCTTTAAATAGTGGTTTTGTACTTAATTAGTTAGAATAGCTAATTTGTCTCGTGTTGTAATTATTTTAATTAACTAGAATAGTTAATTACTTTGGTTTGTAATAATTAGTTAAGTAGTTTAGCTATTTATTCATTTCGTTTTTGTACGTAATAGTGAATTAATTAACTTAGCTTAGCTAATTAGCTAGTTAGTTTATTCGGACTCTCCTTCCGGAGGACACAATGATGTAATAATGTGTATGTTTTTCCAACCCCATGTCTTTTTCCCTTTTATTTACTAGCTTATGATGGTTAGTTTAGGGCATCATGTTTTGTTTAGCATACTTTATGTTTGCATCCATTTGTATTGCATGCACCGAGGCTCGGTTCATCATTCTAACTTGCGTTGTTAGTTTAGTGCTTCTTTGAATACGTGCTCATGTTATTGAATTGTTTCATATGTCATATTAGTAGCTGAGCCTATTACTTGCATGTGTTGCATTAGTTATATCGCATAGTTAGGAATCATGCATTTTTCTAACTCGTTTCTCTATTGGCTTGGAGTACTAGGTGAGCCTTTACTCACTTTTAGCATATCGTATGTTCATGTTGCCATGTCTAGCATGCTTGCCCATAAGGCTAATTGCTTAGTTGATAAATTGCTTGAATGCCTGTGGATGAAGGCTAATTGCTTGAATTGGAATAATTTGAATAATGTTTATATATGATCACTTTTTCAAGTGGTACATATTTCGAAACAATTTTAAAAAAAAAAAACATGAATCAAGGTGTTCCAATTCTTGCAAGTTAGTCTACACATGTGTGTGTGCGCATCACATAGTAATGCTAGCCTAATAAACTGGAACAAGAGCATATAATGTACATAAGACTCATATCATTGATTAGTACAGGACCGATCGTTGATTAGGCGAGTGGGGGTGCTCAATTTATGACTTTTCTCTCTCGTACCCAAGTTCCCGAGCTGAGACAATCTTGAGGTAATAACGGATACATGGCCTTTGGCATGAGTCATGAGTTTCCTAAATTTCCTCAAAAATATTTAGGTGATGACTCTGTATCTGGCAAAGCAGTCGATTTTTGACAATTTGATTCAAAATCGATTTTCCAAAAGATTTGCTGGATTGGGACTCTTTGGTGATTATCTATTTTTCACATTGCACTTGTGGGATCAAATTCAGAACTGCAAGAGTCCAATACTGTAGGGCTTATTTGATTTCCGAAAGGGGGCTCAAAAAAGTTGAGCTGCATATTTCAAGACATGATGATTCATAGTAATAAAAGAGTCTACTAATCCTATGTCAAAGACATCGTGATTCTTAATAGTCGAGTGACTACTGATCACATGTCAAAATATTGTGATTCTTAGTAGTGAAAAGTTTACTGACCACATGCTAAGAAATTAGTGCTTCCTAGTGATAACACTGCTGGCCATGTTATGAAGTTTTTGAATAGTAGACTATTGAACACTGGATCTGTGTTTCCTAATAGTAAGACTATTGACCTTAAAGTGACTTATTGGGCCAAACTTGTTTGGTGCCTTGAATTCGGAAAAGACCTAATTTGGTTAATGATAGTCTGGGAATGTGTTTTCTGTGATATGATTTTGAAAGTTTCATAATCATTATGACACAAGGAATTGTTTAAAGATCCTGTATGAATTTTTGGAGAGGCTAGGAGCCTTTGTATAAATTCTACAAATGTGGGGGTGTCATGCAAAATGTGGCAATACCTAAATCCAAGCGGATAGGATAGAACTAAAAATCCATTGACTTTGTGTTCAACGGTTATGCATAATATAGTAATGCATATCGATTTTCTTGTGGACGAATCTGATATTCAGATTTACACAAGAATACAATCATGGAATTGAGGAAGCAATTTTCATGAGGAAAGCGATAAGCCTAGAAGATGTTAACAGATTAGGACTTTAAAGTTCTTCTATCTAATCTTCTTAAACCTATATGGTGGCTAGTGAGGCTAAAAGCTTCTTTGAAGTTGTGATTTCTCTAGAAAGTAGTTATTAAATTAATTTGATCTTGCAGAAGTAGTAATCCTTAAGATGAAAGTAAATGAAAGTAAATGAAAGCCAATGAGACAGGCTTGCTATCAAAGGATACCAACAAAGAAAAGGCTTGGATTACTTTGATATGTGATTACCAGTTATGGTGAGTGTGATCGCAATTGTATGAAGTCTGAATATACATCAAGATGGATGTTCAGATAGCTTTCTTATATGAAAATTTAGTTGAATAAATTTTTATGGAACAACCCAAAGGGTTCCTCAGTTCTAAGAAGAGGAAAGACTGTGAGC
Organism: Camellia granthamiana; assembly: GCA_036172215.1. Classification (NCBI taxonomy): domain Eukaryota; kingdom Viridiplantae; phylum Streptophyta; class Magnoliopsida; order Ericales; family Theaceae; genus Camellia; species Camellia granthamiana. The sequence goes on along the minus strand of CM069906.1, from coordinate 44,487,205 downwards.
TTAAGAATCATTTTATGATTTGAAATAAGCATCGAAACATTGGCATGAGAAATTTGACTGCACTATGTTGTTAAGTGGGTATTGACAAATGTGTTTATGTTAAAGACACTAACAATAATGTATGTTATTTTGTGTTTATGTGTAGGTGACGTGCTCATTGTTGGTAGTTATGAGAAGATGTTCAATATTACCAAGTGGATGTTGAACTCTAAGTTTGACATGAGCCTTGCAGGTGTATATCTAAGGATTAAGATTTCTTGACCATCTGCTGGTAGTGTACTTTCTCAATCTCATTATTTTGATAAGAGTCTTGAGAAGTATAAGTCAGATACAAGTGTATTAAAGACTTCGGTAGATTTTAGTCTCCGTTTGATCAAGAATAATGGAATATTCTCGTGTCATTAGAAGTTTGAAGTATTTGATGAGGTGTACAAGGCCGTGTATAGTCTACTCAGTTAGCAGGCTAAGTAGATACATGAGTAATCCCAATGCCTATATTTAGAAGGCATTTGTGCGGGTACTAACGTACTTACAATGAAGTTGGGATTATGGGTTGCATCACACTTGATATCCAGTTGTACTAGAAGGGTACAAAGGTTCCTACTTGATATCTGATACAAGGACTACGAATCCATTAGTGGTTATGTTTTCTCTAATTGGAGCTGCAACCGTATCTTGGAGATTTTCCAAGCAAATGTGTATCAAGAGATTAATGATGGAATCAGAATTTAGTGCTTTAGATAAAGCTACTAAAGTAACTGAATGGTTTTGTCATTTTTTTGAGGATATTCTATGTTGATCAAAACTTGTGCTAACAATTTTGTATACTTTGCAACAACCAATCAAGTATTGGTAGGGCACGGATAGAAGGTCTAGACATTTCGTCGAAGACATAGTTCCATACGACAACTACTCTCGTGTGATGTCACATTAGACTATATACAATCTAAGGAAGATATTACGAATCCGTTAGCCGATGGGTTAAATTGAGAGTTAGTAGAAAAGTCATCAAAAGAAATGGGGTTAAGGCCTTTAGTGAATGTTACCGGAACGGAAAACCCAACCTATTTGATTGAAGATCCCAAGATCTAGGTTCAAAAGGACAACCTAACTACGTGTAACGGGTGAGTCACTGTGGAGGTAAATCCTCCTATCCATTCCTTTATACAGTGATACCCTGTGGGGTAGAAGGTCAAGCTAATGCTTTTAATGACCTAAGTGCTGTGAATAGTCAATCGTGGTATAGCGAGATACCTTAGATAGGTCACCTATGTAAGTGCGAAGTGGGACCACTTCTTTAAGAATTGACAAGGCCGGATTCTTTAAAACACTCACTGAACCAGGCTAGTATTCCAGGGCTAAACCGGACACAACAGTGAGAATAGAACGATGGTTGGAGTAATTCCTGTGTGAGGTCTATTGTCTCCGTTTACACAAATGGCAGAACAGTTAAGACATCACTCTCACTGGTCAGCTAGTAAATCCGATAGACTTTCACTACAAAAGGTTCAAGGCCAATAGCTACCTTTTCTGATGTAGGGTTATTCTATGTGCTCTCTCTCTCTCTCTCTAAGTCTTTGTTGTTAAGCGTTGTCCGTTTTTCTTTATTCGGCCAATTTTATTTATGTGGGGGATTCTTGAAAAATAATGGCTTTTCAGCAACTTTAATTCAAAATTAAAGGGGGACCCAATCGCGAGTTGAGGTGGATTTGAGTGGTTTTGTATTCTCTTAAGTAAGAAAGTTACAATACATAAATAATGAGTCGAAACCATTAAGTTGTGAATGAGAATTGTCTCATAAAGTGGACATCAGTAGAAGTTGGGCTTAGGCCTAGGCTTGGACTTGGACTTAGTCTTAGTCTTAGTCTTGGTCTGGACTGGCCTAGGCTTGTGTATGTACATATGTAGGACTTAGTCTTGGGTATGGGCCAGATTGTGCTATGTCAGACTGGGCTTATCTTGTGCATATAATTTAGACTAGGTTTGGATCGGATTGTGACCCAACACTCGTATCCATTTTGCAACCCATCTAGTTGGATTATTTATATAACATTATATATTTCCAACCCTTGTAACTCTTATCTTTTAATGATGGAGTTGATGATTATATTATGCACATGGGAGTTTTGTACCTTTATAACTTTAGCCCTAATAGATAAAGTTGATGGCCATTGATGTTAGGTTTTATGGTAACCTTCATGGCTAAGACCCCTTCTCTATAAGTATAAAAATCGCTTTTCCCCTCTAACTTAGATAGAAGAGATAGAAATATTTTTTAGATGAAAAATTTGTGATTTTCTTTAGATAAAGTTGGAGAAGATTTTTATACCAAAGAAATTTTTCTATCTTCTTTGTGCTAGCCCCTTCTTTGGTTTTTGTTAGAGAGAGAATGTTTTCATTGTCAAGTTCACCGAAGCTATTCAGAAGGTGCTTCTGCATTAGTTGGTTTCGACCATCGTTTCTTGGGAGACAGATGCCGGCGTACCTCTAGCACCCATGGAGAGGCAGTGAATATGTTTTAAAGCAACTGTGGTATCACACAGGTTTTGATTTGCATTTCTTATCTGTTGTTCTTCAGACTTTAGATTTAAATTATTTCTTGCATATTATTTTATATGCTCATGGAAATCCATCTTATAGCATATTCCATAATGTAATCTAGTTTATTTATGTATTTTTAATTGTGTAATTTATTCTGTATTTCATTCTTTAATATAAAAAAAATATTTTATCATTTTTACTTATTTTAATTTATATATTTTTCTTATATTATTATGAAAATATACCAACAGATTTGTACACAATAATCTACAAGATAAGGTGTTTGATTAATCAAAGTGGAACCATAATAGACCCACAAACTTGATTAGAAAATTAGACTTCTGCCCGACTAGAGAGAGAAACATATTCCTTTAAGGAAAATGATGTTCTTTCACAAATTTTTTATAGAAAATAATTATTGAAATAGACGTATCCAACAAAAACAAAAAAAGAAAAAGGGATGAATGCTATGAAAAAGACTGATGTAATATTTTTGTCAAAATTTATTAAAAGGACCTACCAAGATTGATTTAGATTGTATAATAACTTGAGAAATAATTTAAATTGGGTAAATTACACTCACCTTATTTAAGATTTTAAAAAAATATAGTTAGTTCTATATTTTTTGATACAATTATTCTGAATTTTATTTTAACAAAGTGAAAATTAATCCTGATGAATAAATATTGAAATAAATAATGATAAATATATTTTGATAGAGATGACTACCATTTTTTCGCTCATGCAACTAACTAATTATTGATAAAAATGACCTAATTGTTATATGAATTAAAATGTAAAAAGAGACTAATGTAATCATTTCAAAAGTGTAATACTAATCAGCTTGTTTGGTTTTGGCTTCCCGAAAACACTTTTCAGAAAATTCTATTTCTTTATTTTTCATATTTTTTTGTTTTCAGCAAATTTTTTTAATATTTTAAGCATTTTTTTTTATTTTTAGACACACCTAACATAAATAGACTTAAAAAGTATAATATTTGTGAATTTTTTTTAAAAAAATTCACTAAATATAAAAAATACCGAAAAATAAAAATAAAAATTCAATACATTTTCCGTATTTGTATGTATTTATTAAGTTTTTAAAATATTTTTTCACAAATGTTTTACTAAATATTCTCTAAAAACAAAAAACCACGAAAAAAATAAAAAACTCAATTTTCAAAAAATAAAATTTAAAAAACTGAAACTAAACACACTGAATTATATTTTTAAATTTATCCTTTTAATATTTTTCCCTTAGTGTAATTTTTCCTTTTAAATTTGGAATTGTGGTTGTGTTAAGCCTCCGTTTGGGAAGTGGGCTGGGCTCTTTGGCTTTTTGGCTTTTTTGGCTTTTTTGGCTATATGAGCCTGGGCTCAAAAACCTGGTTTAGGAAGAGCTCTTGGCTTTTTGGCTTTTTTGACTTTTTTGACTTTTTTTGTAAGAGAAGAGTGTAATGATTATGGGTTAAATGTGATTTTTTATCTTTTGTGGCTCAAATTACTATTTTGTCTTTTGTGGCTCATTGAGCCAAATGAGCCCAATGAGCCACTTCCCAAACACAGGCTAAATATCTTCGGAAACATATAATGATAATGCTCTAACCAGAAAAATTGTGCGCGCACACAGAAAGTTGCACAAATTTATCTGCGGTTAACACATGCGGCACGTAGGCTTCGTTTTGCAAATGGTTAAAATAGTTTTTAATAAAAAAAAAATCATTAAAAAAATTATAAAGCAATTAAAAAAATCAAAAATTCTTTCTCATCCTCTCTACTCCTTATACATTTTTTTTTTCTAAAAATAAAAAAGTCATTATCAAATATTTTAATTTTTTTACCTCATATTTTGAGTCAAAAAATTAAAAAAAAAATTATTGAAAAGCCACTTTCTAAATTAACTCTTAATTACACTTAAACCAGTTAAAATCTTATAAAATTAATTTAGAGTCTTCATATTATGAATCTATTTACAAAGAAAAAAAATTTCCTTGTTGGATGATGATGAAGTATTTTTTACTCTGTTTTTTTTTTTTTTTTTTTTTTTCTTTTTCTTCTTTGAAATCCTTAAATTTACATTTTTCACATGTATCATTTAATTACACTTAAACCAATTAAATGTTTAAAATTAAGGGACAAGCATCAATAAATCCCATTTCTATATTTTAGTAACCAATAAATCTTCCAAATAATCTAATGAACCCAACAGTTCCATAAATGATTGAAATCCCATAGTTTAAAATTACACATTTACTCAAAATATACTAATGTTATGTTTGGTTTGAGAATTTGAAAAGGGATTTGGAAAGAGAAATAAAAAAGGTAGGTGAAATGTAAATAAAATATACATATATTTCACTTAATTTCACACTCATTTTCCCTTTTCCTTTCTAAATCACTTCCCAAATCTCCCGACCAAAAACAGCATAAGGGATTTTTCTATTTCTTTTGGAATGTTTGAAAAATCTCACATTTTAAGCCATTCCAAATCAAAACCCTACAGTTTGAAATTACCCATTTTCCCAAAGCTTACTAAGGGCTTTTTGTATTCATTTTGAAATGTTTGAAAATCCAACATTTCAAGCTATTCTAAATCAAAACTGTTTGAAATTATACATTTGCTAGGGCTGCAAATGAGCTGAGTTGAGTCGAGCCGAGTTTTGTTGAGCTCAAGCTCATTTATTGAGCTCAAGCTCAGCTCGATAAGTAACTGGGCTTGAGCTCGACTCGACTAAAGTCGTTAATATTAATGAAACATGAGTGTAGCTTGCTTTTCATGCTACTCGGAGGAGTTTAGTCTCCTTGGATACGATAGCCTTACAATTTAGACTGCCGTGATTCTGAATCTGATTTCATAAGTGCAATGTGAAATGGATAAAACACGAATGAGTCCAAATTCGGCAATTTTTATAAAAATCCATTTTAATCATTAAATATGCTAAAAATGGATTGCATTGCCAGATTTCAGAGTCACCATCTAAATATTTTTGAAAAATTTAGGAAACATGTGACTCGTGCCAAAGGCCACTTGTCCGTCATCACCAAAGTGTCTCGGCTCAAGAACTTAGGTATAAGAGGGAAAGGTCATGAATTGAGCACCCCACTCACCCGATCAAAGATCGGCCTCTACTAATCATAATGTGATTCTTAGGTACAATATATACTCTTGTTTTGATTATTATGCTATTTTTACTATGTGATGCACACAAGTATAGACTAATTCGCCCAATTTGGAACATTTTGATTTCATATTTTTTTTAAAGTGTTTTGAATATGTGTCACTTGAAAAAGTGAGCTCATATGTACATGTGTCAAATCATCCCAATTTAAACGAAAAATCCTTCCTCCACCGGCATTTCAAGAGATATGTCAAATAAGCATTTAACTTCATAACAAACATGTTTAATATGACAGCACAAATATACATGCAATATGCTAAAGCAAGAAATGCACACCTAGTACTCAATCAAGGCAAACCAAAATAGAAGAAAATAGTTAGGAAAAATTCATGCTCTAACATACAAGTGACTAAATGTAACACATACACAATGCAACTAATAGGTTCGGTTTATTAATATGACGTATGGCTCAACTTAAGCCATGCAATAGTGCACGTATTCATAGGAAATAACAACAAAATTAGAATGATGAACCAAACCTAATGTATGCAAAAATGGATACAAGTCATGGTAATGATATGAAAATGTAAAACATGATGCTACCATTATAAGCAAGTAAATAAAAGGGAGAAAGAAATGGGGGTCGGAAGACATACACAATATTACAATTTTGCCCTCATCCAAGAGGGTTTGAATGTTCGAATGTTTAAACTAATTATTACAACGTCAAATCAACTAATTAATTAACTAGCTATTTCAAGTTTTGAATGAAGCTACTAATTAAGTACGACATATTACTATTTAAGTGTTAATTTAATGGATCAAGGGAAGCGAAGAGTCGCGCATGCATGTGTAGACACCCCATTTTGACCGGCCCTAAGACTTGGGCACTTTCTTTTGCACACCCCATGATGAAAATTGGAATATGCCATTTTATGAATTCCTCACAAAAAAAATCAAATTGAAGCTTTAATTTCAAACCTCACCCATTATGGCCATCACTAATATTTTATTAATTTGTTATTTATGTGTGTGTACATTTGTTTTAGGTGTGTTTTATATAAATTGATAAATATTTGATAATATTTGATTAAAACAAAATAAAAAAGAAAATAATAATAAACAAAAAACAAAGATAGTATGGTCAGATGGTTTGGGACAGATGGAATATATGATGATGAGGAATTTGTGGTGGAATAGATGATGATGTTTTGCTTTGGTGGGGAATGGATGATTGTTTTGTATAGAAAACATTTCAAGAGTGGGCGGTGATGGTCAGCAAGAAGGATGATAATATTTTTAGGTGAGTGGTAACAAAAGCTTTTGAGAGAATGATTATTTTAGAGTGAGTTGAGTGATAAAATAAGAGAGAGAGTGGTGTAGGTGGGTGGTGTGCATGATGAGTGGCTTGGGGTGGAGAAGTATAAAAATAAATAAACATAACAAGGGAAGGGGGGCTGAACAACGGAGGGATATACATACGCGTTTAGAGAGAGAGAGGGAGAGAGCACCCACACACTACACAGGCATACGGCATATAGAGACTCAACACACACGGTCACAGACACCACACATACAACACACACACACGGTTTTGAGAGCAAAAGACACCACAACACCATTCACAACACACCATTCACAACATACACACACCACACACCATTCACACACACACAACACACACACAGCAGCAGTTCATACACACACACACACCACCAACTTCATCTTCTCACAACACACACGACTATCACACACTGATACACACACACAACTGAGAGCTACACACACATACACACACTGACACACGGCACACACAACAGACTGATCATACACACACACACACACTACACACTCATAGATTGACACGTGCATCTAGTTCTCTAATCTCTCTCTACAATTGAGATAACACACCAATATACACAGAGGGGCACTCGGCTAGATCACACAGCGAGGAGATGGGCTAGTCTCTCTCTCTTGAATGAAAAAGACACACACATGGAGGCGGAGAGGAGGCACACACATTACACAGCAGCACACACGGGCATGGAGACCATAGAAACCCATCTCTCTCTCCCTTCCTCTCGGCATGAACACCACCACCACCACTACCATGCATACACACACACACACCAAACCCAACTCTCTCTAAGACACACCCAGCGCACAACACACACAGAGCACAGGTAGAGCTACACACACACGGATACACACACACAACACCAACTGGATCTTTTGATCCACGACCCATCACCACGATACCAGACACACACATAGACAACACACGACCTCTCTCTCTCCTATCACACAGATATACACGCATGTATGAGCTCTCTCTCTGACGGGCTCAAATGATCATCATCCCTCAATCTTATCTCCCTCTCGGCACCTCTCTCTCTCTGAGAGGCTGCATGGCCTCTACTCTCTCTCTCTCTCTAGTTTGATGGTCATCTCCGGCACTGTGTTTGGGTGCTGCACCAGGTTTGTTCTCTATTCTTGGATTGTTCCAGCGGTCAAGCTTCTTCGGTTCTGGTCTGGTTTATTCTGGATTGATGAAGATGGTAAGGTATTCAGTCCGTAGTGGTGGTTTTGGCTCTCCGGCGGTGTAGACTTGGTGATAGTGCCATTGGTGTATTGACGAAGTGCATGGACACACCTGTCTTCCTTCCCTCCAATACCCACTTCACGGAACTCACTCAAGGGTCACATTTTGGAAAGGATGGTTAAATCTGATGAAGCATTGTCTGTTTGCCTAAATGCCAAAGAGCTAGAGCTATTGTATAAGAATGACTCCATTTGATGATCTCACTCCCAGCATGCAGCAGATTGTATTCCAACGACTTGATCAATTGGACATGGCTACTAGTTGTTACGAGTATGCCTGTCGCAAGATTCCAAACAATTTGGCATTAATGATGGGCCTTTTCAATTGTTATGTTCGAGAGTACTCATTTGTGAAGCAGCAACAGATAGCTATTAAAACGTACAAGATTGTTGATGAGGAAAGGTTCTTGCTTTGGGCAGTTTGTACGATTCAGTTACAGGTTTTATGTGGTAATGGAGGAGAGAGACTATAGCTTTTAGCTGAAGGTTTGCTTAAGAAGCACATTGATTCTCATGGCTTGCACGAACCAAAAGCTCTTACTGTCTACCTTTCTCTGTTGGAACAACAATCCAAGTTCGGGAATGCTTTGGAAATTCTTTCTGGGAAATTAGTTATTTTATTTTTATTTTGAGTGTTTTGTGAGATTTTATTTTATTATTCCCTTCTCTCTCTCTCTCTCTCATTCAGATCTGTAATATTTAAAGTGTTGTAATAATTCCCCACCCCGCTTCTTTCTATCTCATTCTTTACTCGTTTTTCCTACATGTGCCTGTACATATGTATATATCTGACATGCCATGCATATCCATGCTTTGCATCCATGTTTTATGCATTAAGATTTGACTAAATTTACATGTGTGGATTTAATCAATTCTTCTGTAATCCTATGCGTTACCTCATGTTATTGAGATGATTCGCATGCCATATTTTAGAAGCCGAATATTTAGTGCATCTCATGAGTGAATTGCACTAGAAATTTTGTATATAAGATCATGCATATTTTACTAACTTTATTTTGTAGCTGTTCGCGGGACGTCGGTCAATCTGTGAGTTTTTATGCTTTAGCATCTCATTTGTGTGTGTTTTTCTTATTATGTTTAATAGCTTACCATGAGGCTACTTGCTTACTTGATATAACTGTATGAATGCCTGTGGATGAAGGCTTGTTGCTTGAATTGGAACGATTCAACGAATGTAAGTTTTAAGCCCACTTTGTTGAGTGACAAATCATGTTTTAAGCCCACTATGTTTAGTGGCAAATTTACAAAACTTTAAGCCCACTTAAGGTGGCAAATTCAAGCCATTTTCACAAACAAACATGAAATTGAATTGTTCCAATTTGAGCAAACTAGTCTATACCTTGTATGCTTCACATAGTAAATTTTAGGATTTATTCAATAATCAGAACATGAACATATAAAAAAAATAAAAAGTCAGATCATGGTTTAGTAGAGGCCGATCTTTGATCGGGTGAGCGGGGGTGCTCATTATTGACCTTCTCCTCTCATACCTAAGGTTCCGAGCCAAGCATCTTTGGTTACGACGAACAGTGGCCTTGGCACGAGTCATGGGTTTCCTAATTTCCCAAAATATTAGGTGGCGACTCTGAGATCTGATGACGCAGTCCATTTTTGACAAAATTGCAATAAAATGGATTTTCAATAAAAGTTGCCAAATCTAGACTCTCATCTACGTTTCACATTGCACTCGTGAGACTAGATCAAAGAGATCTCGAGGGTCTGAACTGTTTAATGTGCGGGTACCCCCCGGGCATGTTACAGCATGAACGAGAATATCCGCTCGAAAACTCCTTTGTTTTGTTGCCAGAAACTACTCTGTTTGCAGTAAAAAAATTAATCTGTTTTTACCCCAGCTTCTGCTTTATTCTGCCATGAAAGTGACATTGCCTACTTAAAATGGAGTGGCCGGCCGGCCTTGGAAAGTGGTCGGCTGGATGGAGGGGGTGGGCGGCCGGCCACTGTTTTAGGTTCTGCCCTACTGCAACAGAATGGAAACAGAGCAAAAACAGGCTGTTTTTAGGGAATGTTTGTCCTCTCTGCCTCTCCCTATTATGGAACTGATCAAGGAATGAGTAGAATTGGTCCACAAACCATCAATCGTCGCTAGGTTGTTGCGTGATGATCTATGAAGCAATAGGATAAAAAGATCAATGACATGAAATAAAAGACCAACAACACCTCTTTCCTATCATGGAGTCACCTTAGGGAAAGGGGTGGACATTGCTCCTTAAACTATTAACATTACTAGGAGTATGTAATGATTCAAGGCTTAATAAGTTCAATTAACGTCCGATTGAATCTGACTTGATTTTATTATCTTGTTTTTACCTCTTTTACTAATTTTATTGGCCTCTTTTAACATTAGATTTCCATTACTTAATTCATTTTGTCCGAAAGTGAGAGTTATGTCCACTAATGAAGAGAAGTGTCAAACAAGAGTTTGTACTTAACATGAGAGAGATGTAATGCCTTGGTAATGAACCTCCAAAGAGATTAACCCATTAAGCATGGAAGGTCTCTTTCTTATGCCTTGAACAACAATCAATTGTTTGAAACAATTCTTAAAAAAAGAAAGAAAACCAAGAAATGAGGGAGGTTGCAGAGATGGTTATTACAAGTGTGAGTATATGTAAGGAAAACTATGAAATAAAAGCTATCAACTCAAATAGATTGGTGTTTAAGGCCTAAATCACCAAACTTATGAGGACTTACAACAACACAAGCATAATAAGCAAAGCATAAACTAAGTAAACACACTAAAACAGCCCCAAAACTCACAAAACAGTGCTGGGAAATCAGTTTGAAAGGCTAGAAAAAGTAAGCAAAAGAAGAGGAAAACAAAGCTGGTAAGCAAGCTTAAGGAAGGGTGGCTAACCCCTCCATTTTTTGGGTCTTAAAATCACATGTTTTAGCCTCTTAAGACTCTGCAAATCAATAGCTAAAAGTAGGTAAACAAGTGGGAAACACAAGGACAAAAGCTTATAGAATAAGGTTCAAAGAAGGGTGGTTGACCCCTCCACCTTTGGTAGCTTTTAACTCACAAGTTTCAGCCCACAAAAACAGTCCAAAATAGAGTAAAAACAGCAAGAAAAAGATGACAGAAGAGTAGGCAAAAGGTGGCAAGAGTTATACCTTTGAAGAGAAGACACTCTTTTGTTCACAAACCACAAGATGTTTACTCTTAAGGACTGAAATTTCAACTCAATAACCTCAGCAAGGAGCCTCAAAATATTGGTATAAGAAGTGTATGTATAGTGTATGTATATTACACAATAAAGAGGGAGAGTGCTTAGCAAGATTTGGGCTCTTCACAAAATTTTCTACCCTAAAATCAAAAAGAATAGTTAAGTATATATAGAAAAACAAGTGCCTCTGTCGAAAATATCTGTATTGAGCCAACTAATGTAATGTATACACATAGGAGAACAACTGGCAGCAAAATATCTGCCAGCCAAACAACATGGCCAATCGGCCATGTAGGGGGACGGCCGGTCGGCCACTAAAATTGGCCTACCGACCATCTACTGGCCAGCAAGCCTCTGAGTGGTCAGGCTAAAAAAACATTAGGTTCTAGCCCAAAGGGGGTACAAGGTTCTAGGCTCTAAAACTCAAAACCGAAGCATTTTATTGAGGAAATTGAACGTTTGTACAATGTAGTATTTCATCATCGAGTGTTCAACCTGAGGCGCCCAAGTCTTATGGGCGATATGGGATGTCTACAATGAGCTCACCTCAGCTTGATAAGATTTTTTAAAATATTATTTATAGGGCGTTCAGTTGAAAAGTCTTGAATTTTTCTTGGCAAGAGATCTAGGCGCTTATTTACTTTGTCCATAAGGATAAGCTATCGTAAAATGACTAAAATACCCCTCTTATTCAGAATTTTGGTTCTCTATTACAGTTTCATTTTAACAATCTCAAGATCAAAAAGCTCTCTCTCTCTCTCTCTCTCTCTCTTCTCCCTGACAACCACCGTCATGCCATCGTCGTTCTACACTTCGTCCCTCTCTTTACACCTTCTCTTTTAATCGTCGTCGCACCAAAGCTCCGTCAAGTCTAGCATCACAACTTCTGCTTTGGCCATCACCATCACTCTCCCTGTCAAATGCTCTCCCGTCAAAACCCTAATCATCATCAAGAAGCCTCTCCGATCATCATCAAGAAGCCTTTCCTCCTCTGATCATCAAGAAGCCTCGTCAATCATCATCAAGTGACTTGTTGTGACCTCTATGGCCTCTTCAATCTTCTTCTCGGTCAACACCATCGACCGCAACATCACTTCAACATCGTTGTTGTCTTTGACCTCTGCTTTAGCCTCAGCGACATCTCTCTCTTCTCTCTTGATTCAGCTTCACCACCATATTTGTGTTGTCAAAGCTAGGGCTTTGATGAATGGATCCGAGATGTAGCTCTAGGGAAAATATAGCCTACTTCGCGGGTCTACGCGCACTGGATTTGGATCTGTTGCCTGTGAAGATTGTAGAGCTGATATAAAAATTACACAGATAAAAATTTGGACAAATAAAAGATTGTACAGATAAAAATTATAGAGATATAAAAATTTGTACAGATAAATTTAGATGGAAAACTTGTACAGATAAAAATATTGAACAAATAAAAAATTAGATAGGTAAAATTGGATAGATATAAAATTTGCACAGATAAAATTTGAACAGATATAAAATTTACACAAAAAAATTGAACAGATAGATATAAATTTGTATAGATAGTCAACGAAAAGTCAAACAGAAAGAAAAAAGTCAAGGGATAAAATTGAAAACAAAAATGTCATTCCAGACTTTTTACCAAACTATTTCACAAAGTGTGGACCTCTCACTAACAAAAAAAAAAGAAAAAAGAAAAAAAAAAAGATATACTTAATGCCTTGAACAATCGTTAGAATGGATTTTTTTACCAATTTTCTCTAATTTATATTATTTAATATACAAATAATATATAAAAAATATATTTATATATTATTTTAAATAAAGACAAATGAGTCGAGTTTATTCAAGTTTGAAAACGAGCCTAATATTCAAGTTCGAGTTTGGCTTGTTTATTAAAAGATATGAGCTGAGCCGAGTCGAGTCGAGTTTGTTTGTGAACAATTCAGTTGATTTGCAACACTAACATTTGCCTAAAGTTTACTAATGAGTTTTTGTACTCTTTTTGAAATGTTTGAAGAATCTCACATTTTAAACATTCCAAATAAAAATGATTCTCATAGCAAAATTCACTACAAATTTGAATACTCACATCACACCCCAAAAAGATTCTCATATCAGAAGATCTTATACTCAACTGAAAAATCAATGTGGATTTGGGAAATAGGGTGGCTGCTGTGTGGGGAGGCACAATAGCCACTGTTGTGTGGCAATATAGGCCCATTTCGAGAACCATTTCAATAATTCAAACTGTTCATATTTTAGAGTACATCGAGTAGAACTTACTTGTAAAAAATTAAGTTAATCGGGAATCGCTAACTCTTTCATCCACTCACATTTGTATTCATTTTTATACTTTAAATTACAATTGTCACTTATTTTTGGTCAAAATACTAAGAAAATTGTGAGGAAACCAGAGAAAATTGGCCAAAATACAGAAAAATTAGTGAGCAAATTCGTGAAATTTCAAAATACAAAGAAAATTAAAGAAATTTTTCTGGTATAATCACAGAGAAATTTCTCTAAATTTCTCCGTGTTTTGAAATTTGTTTGAAATTTCTTTGTGCCGAAATTTCCTTATGTCGAAATTTCTTTGTGTCAAGGTTGAAATTTTTTTGAGCCAGACCGAAATTTCTCTAAGTCAAATTTTCTTTATGAAAATGTTAAGGGACCCTAACTATTATAAAAATATCCTTTGTATATCCTTTATGTTATAGAATCTTAATATTAGGAACATTAAAAACAATTTTCAAATTTTTTTTGATGGAATAATTACTATAAGCTTCAAAACGATTTTGTCATAAGACCATCCATCTTCACAGACAAATTATCAAAGGTTTAAAACTAATTAGAAATTACTTTTTTCCTATTTATGCCAAGGATGTATGTATGTATGTATCTATATTTATATATTATTATAATTTTAAAACGTTGTTATCTCATTAAAGTTGAAAATTATAATTTTTTCCCATTTTTTTTATTGTATTTAATTTTTGTTAATACGTGTCACAATATAATTGGTCTTAAATTATACATCCTTTATTAAATTATAAAATAAAATTTCAAATTTAAATTCTTCTTCAAATTATATTACTATAATTAGAATGAGATCAATATTTACATATGTCATAATGATGTGTTGGGCTCAAAATTTTTCTAAATTGGACGAAATTTCTCTAAAATTTTCTCTATGAAAATATTGAGACTTTAACTACTATGAAAATATTGTATGTTTTTTATCTTATAAAATCTTAATATCAAGGACCTTAAAAAAAAAAAAAATCTCATTTTGTAACATCAATCACAAAAATTTGTATATTTTATTACGCTAATTTATGGTAAAATTACACTTATTATGATCGATATTATAAAATTTTGTCATAACGTTTGTATATTTTATTATGCTAATTTATGGTAAAATTACACATATTATGATCAATATTATCAAATTTTGTCATAACGTAACGTCAATTTGTAATAGTGTGTATGGTGCATATGCACCCGTAAGAGGTGTATACTATAGGCTTTCATAATGAAAAAAATTTGGAATTAGTAATATTTTTTAAAAAATGGGAAAATTAAAAAAAATCCCAAGATTTTAGCCATAAAACAAAATAAAACTCATTTTTGTTAAATAAAATGGACAAAAAATATATTATTTTAATCATTAAACTCAATGTAAGTATGCATAAAATATCTAAAATATTCTTTTCATTTAGTTAATGATTAAAATACTTTTTTTTTCATCAATTTTATTATTTTAATCATTAAACTTAATGTAAGTATACATAAAATATATAAAATATTCTTTTCATTTAGTTAATGATTAAAATACTTGTTTTCTTTTCATCGATTTTACTTAATTAAAATTAACAAATGATTTCAATTAAAAATAATTTAAAATTTTAAAATTTAAATTGATAAAATTAAAAATTTATTTTATTATAAGACTTAAATATTGAGATTTATTCTTATAATTTCTCTAAAAAACAAAATAAAAGTCCAAAAAGAGAGAGAGTTTTAGGTTGTATTTGTATAGCTCTAGAATCTTAATTCCATAGTTATTTTTAACACATTGTTTGGTTTAAGCTTTCCAAAATTGATTCTAAATATTTCAAAACACATTTGAAAACCTATTTGGCAGCACAGTGAGTTTTGAATTTTGAATTTTGAAAAAAGCGATTTTGGTCTACTCGACCATCCTCTCGGACATCTCTCCAAATGTCCGGCTGGTTGACCGGAATTTTTTTTTTTTTTTTTATTTTTTTGCAAATGGCACCTATTATTTGGGGAAAAAAAATGGGAATTTGTTTTTGATTTTTTTTAACAAAAATAATATATTTTTTATATTTTAAATCAAAAATATTTAAAAAAAATAATTTGAACCAAATATACAATAAAAGTTATTTTAAATCAGTAATTGAATATTTATTTTGAAAAAAAAATTCCTTTGTAATATTTTCAATTAAAAAAATTGATTAATGTTATTTTTTTTTTGTTAATAATTGAATTTTAAAAAGAATTTGGTTATAAATGTTGATCAGAATTTTCAATAGAGTTTTAAGTAGTGTGTTTAGTTATGTGTTATAACAATTTGAATTAAGTTTTGAAAATTCTTTCTAAAACTCATAACTAAACAAATTTTTTTTTATTTTATATGTCACATCAAATATTCAAAACTCAATTTAAAACTCATAACCAAACAAATTTTGGGAACTTGATTTTTGGTTTTTTTTTTTGTTTTTTTTCACTACAAGACAAATGTTTTACAAAACCAAAAAAAATAAATCCAAACAAAATATCACATCAAACCCTATAATCATTTCACTTTTTCTCTCACAAATATCACATCCAACCACAAAAAAACCCAGCTATCTTCTCAAACACAAAAAAAAAATTCTCCAATAATATCCTACAACTAAAAAAACCTACAAAAAAACTCATTTTCCAAACACCCACTTTCTACACTTAAATCATAATTTCAAAACTCACAAACTCAAAATACAACTCTATTCTTAAATCATATTTAGAAAACTTTACCAAACGCTACATTAAACTTCCAAAACAAAAAGGTGAGTCACGTGTGGAGAGATAAATGGAAAATCATGGGCTTTGTTTGGTAGAGTTTTAGAATTCTAGTTTCACCCCTTGCTTTGAGTTTCGTGTTTGGTTAGTGCTTTCAAAAATTGATTTCACACCCACTTTTCAAAACACGTCTACTCAGTCATCCCCTTGGACGTATGGTCGATTGACCGGAATAGTGTTCAGTTTTTTTTTCACCTATTATTTTTATATTTTAAATAAAAAATATTTTCAAAATTTTTTAATTTTTTTTTTACGAGTTTTGAATAAAATTTTAGGTTGTGTGTTTAGTTATGAGTTGTAAGTTTTTAAATCAAATATTATATGTCACATCATTCATTTCAAACTCAATTTAAAACTCTTTTCAAAATTTATAACCAAAAAATTTTTCACACTCAAATCATAATTCCAAAACTCACAAACTCAAAATACAACTCTATTATGGAATCTCCATAGACCAACGGGACACAAGATTGGAACCTCAACACATAGCGGTTCAGTTTTATTTTTTTAGGTCTTGGGAATGTTATTTTAATCAATAGGATCAGACTGAACTAATATTTTTAGCTAGATATATTAATGGACTGGATTTGAAATTTAAATTTTTAACCTAGCCTAGCCCGTTATTATATTAATTAATTATAGTATAGCAAAATATATATTTTTTTGAAGGGATTTGAACTTTATCTTTGTTAAATTTATTAAAACTCACAATTGAATTTATTTAAGATTTTTTTTTAATTTATACATAATTTTTTTTAATTTATAATGATGTTAATATATTTATTTAAGAAATATAATGTAATTGAATTCAATAATGGAATATTTTAAAAAAATTTAACACATAATACTATGGGTGTGTTTTGGATTTATAATAAATTTTTTGCTAAATTTGGATAAATGTAAAAACTCGAGGTTAGAAATGGCCTCGTTTGGGAAGTGGCTATTTTAGTAGGCTATTTGATTTTTTGGCTATTTTAGTAAGTTATTTTAGTTTTGTGTTTGGGAAGATGAGATGATTTTTTAGTTAAGTTGTTGTATTGAAAAGTATATTGAAATGATGTTTGAAGTTAAAATGACAATTTTGTCCCTAAAATTATAATTTTGTAAATTGATGTGAAGGGGTAAATAAGTAATTTCCCACGTGATGTAGAAGTTTGACCTTTGACAGTGTAGGCCGGCCCTACACTGTCCGGCAGCAGGGCTATTTTTTTTTTTTTTTTTTGAAAATCAATCAAAAGGTTGCTACAGTGTTGCTTTTGGCCCAATATATGCCCACCCTGACCGTCCTTACTCCATGGGTGTTTGAACCCAGGTGGGCCCAGCATATGCCCAACCTGACCGTGCTTGCTCCATAGATGTTTGTCCTCAAGTAGAGAAGTTATTGATTGATTTTGAGATACCGTCAAATAATAATATTTAGTGTGTTTAATTTGAGTTTTTTGAATTAAATTTTTTTAAAATTAAGTTTTTTGATTTTCATATTCTTTTGTTTTTAGTGAATATTTTTTAAATTTTAAATATATTTTTTTTACTTTTTTAGATGCATCTTAGTTAGATGCATCTAAAAAGTAAAAAAAATGTGAAAAAATATTTTAAAAAATTAATAAATACATAAAAATATAAAAAATATACTGAATTATTGTATTTTTTTTGTATTTTTGGTATTTAGTGAATTTTTAAAAGATTTTTTTACAATTTTTTTACTTTTTAGGTGTATTTATGTTAGGTGTGTCTAAAAAGTAACAAAATTGCTTAAAATATTAAAAAAATTCAGTAAAAATAAAAAAACAAAAAAAATTAAAAAATAGAATTTTCTAAAAAGTATATATTAAATTTTAATATAATATAAAAAAAGGAAAAAAAAAAGACATTAAAAAATATATATATATATTAAAAAATCACAATTTACATAAATACAATCCGCGTAAGTGATACACTAGTTGTAATTAAAAAGAATGAGACCCATAACTTTATATTAACTAATTAAAAAATTAAAGAAACATGGATTACGAAGGAAAATTATGATCGATGAGGATTGATGACGACTATCGCCACGTGACCAATCAATAATTTTTCCTCCAAGTAATCGCAGAGGAAAATGTCTCGAAGCTTTCGTCCCATGCTTTGCTTCCTCCATAATCAAAGTGAGTGGGAGAGACAGGGAGAGAGAGTGTGAATGTGACAGAGAGAGACGCTAAACTTAAGCCCTCCCTACAGCGCACGTTAACAACCCCTTCCCTCCTCGAAAACGGTATCGAGATTTTCGCTCGAATTTCGTTTTCTGATTCAGTTGGCGACCTCAATCACTTTCGAACCCCCGGCGCATGTTAGCCTGTTGTTTCTGCTTATATTCCCAGATCTCTCTCTTCGAGTTTCAGATCTGTTTCGGCTGCATTGCATCACTCAACTCTCGCGCTAGGTAATGAGCTTCAATTCCTCTCTCTCTCTCCCTCTTCTCTTCGTCTCTACATTTACCCATATGTGTATGTGTAATCATGTTTACGTTTGTAGACAATACAGAATCGGAAGTATCGTTTTCGATTTTCTTGTTATGCATCAGTTTCTTAGTAGATCTCTCTATTTATATATTATTTAAATCGACCAGATAGCAATTTGTTCCGCGGTAGTGTTTGTGTTGATCAACTGTTGTTGATTTAAAATAATGTGTCCATGTGAAATGATCTGCTTTATTTTATTATTATTAATTTTGTTTGTCACTACTAATACTATATGTATAATAATAACAATCAGCCAATTGCGCCGAATTTCAATTCTAAATGTGGATATTGTCTTGCATCTGGCGCAAAATCTAATTTCATTTCATGAAATATATAATAATATTTGAATTTTATTTAAGAAAGAAGATTCTTTGCGGAATTAGGAAATAATTGATAATTGATAGACAATTGGTTGGTCTGGTGTGGCAGGCTAATTACAGAATATTTTATCATATTTGGGAATGTGGGGGCGTAAACGAGATGCTTCCTCCATGTACAAACGTGTGTCGTCAAAGGACCATATCAATGGCCATTACAGAGATGATGACGGTATTCGTATTTCTAATTTCTTGCACGATCTGGTCTTTGTAGATAATCGTAATTTCACGCAGTGATGGGCTTCAATTCCCTAAACCAATGAGAGGGCTTCGCTGTTTAGCTTATGTTCTTCGCCAAATTGTTCTTATATTATATCAGACTTATGGAAAAATTCGGATAATCATCTATGAACTTCTTATATGATATCTGCTTAAGAATATACCATTTTTTTTAAAAAGAAAAAAACAATCTGGCATTACAATTGGGAAACATTGCATGATGTACTTCCACTTTGATAGATTAAACTAATAGTGGTTGGTGAAGGAATAAACTTATATGTAAAGAAAGCAAAAGAAAAATCTAGTGAGATTAAATATAACTGCATGACACATGCATGGATATCATTGCTTCCAGCATCTTATACATTTTTATTAATGTGGCGTGAGCTCCTTGTCTCCTTCACTAGAGTGGTTTATGTGAATACAAATGACATTTGAGGGTTGAGCTGATTCGTCATATGGCCTCCAGGCCGCTTGCATAATGGCATCGGGAAAGAAACGGGAAATCCTTCGTGGAAGCGTTCTCTGCCTCATGTACTTGTTGCAACCTTTTCGTCCTTCTTATTTGGTTACCATCTTGGGTGTGTTCCAAATCTTTAAAACTTGATTTTTTTTTTTCTTTTTCACTTTATTTTAGATGGTTGAGGAGTGAGAAATTGAAATATAAGATGTTGTTTGCTTTTTCTTTATTTAGGGTGGTTAATGACACACTAGAAAGCATATCTATGGACTTGGGCTTCAGTGGGAATACCATTGCTGAAGGTATTGTAAATGTGGATTTTTCTTTTTAATATACGTTTCTATTTTTCTTATGTGAATTTCTATTGAATGAGTTATTTTCCTCAAATGAAGGTCTAGTTGTGAGTACATGTTTAGGCGGTGCCTTTGTTGGATCTTTATTCAGTGGTTGGATTGCTGATGGGGTTGGACGCCGAAGGGCATTTCAATTGTGTGCTTTACCAATGATAATTGGGGCCTCAATGAGGTAATTGCAATAGAATGCACATCCTAGCTTCTTATCATTCTAATTGCCTGGCATGGTGGCACCTTTCTTCTTCTTTATGTTTATTTATTTATTTTATTTTTTTAAATTCGAGGTTGGGAGCATCTATTCACTCTCGGATAAAATTAAAATTTTCATTTGCTTTTGGTGGCATGGGGAGGGGGGTGGGTTGTGTTGAGAAATCAATTAACTTGGTTTCATATGATGTTATTTTACATGGGGGTTATGGCATTTGGCTTCTTTTCCTAGAGACTTTGTGTACTTTCATACTTGTTTGTATGTTTAGCACCTCATAGATGATACTGTCTTGTTCTAATCAATCAAGGAAGTGAATGCATGTGGCCTTGTGAACTGCTCTTCTTCTATAAGCCCCGCAACCAAAAAGAAAAAAAGAATGGAAGCCTTATGATTAACTCCTTCCCCTTGATGCCTGGTTAATTTTTTTGGGGAATCACTCAACAGTGGGACATATAACAAAAAAAAAAAAATTACAAGCAAGGAGTTGCCCACAGAGCTTGAGTTGTACCCCATCACAAGATGAGTTGCACCCCCCATGTTTATGTAATTTATTTTTTTCTGTCCCACTATTAAGTGATTCCCCCCAATTTTTTTTTTGCCTCTCTGCTTGCTATTCTGTTCCTTCTGTGAAAAAGATGGACAGAAGGGGTACGCCTACTGCATGTTGGATCCATTGAGAACTTATTTTGTTACGGAACTCTATGATCATGAGTAGCCTTTTTCTTTTTTTGCCTTGAAAGCCTACCCCTACCTTCTGATGAAGAAGAAAAGCTAATGGGTTCAAGGGTACTGCAGCCTATATAACCACATGGGCTATCTTTTATTGACTTTACCCCTTTGGTGACTTTGTCAAACTTGATGAAAAAATTCAAGAGTTAGATCTAAGAAGAGCTCTACTTCATTGGTCTCTACCGTATTGGAGCTAGCTCTACATAGGAGAGCTAGCACTTAGGAGAGCTCTACTTTATTGGAGAGCTAAGAAGTTTTTTTTGGGTGGGTAGAGAGCCAAGAAATTGGTGAGCTGAAAAATTGATAAAGATGTATTTGGAGCTAGCTCTACCGAGAGAGCTCTACCACCACATGGGCTCTATCTTTTGTTGACTCAGCCAAAAATTGATGAGAAAGTTTAGAAGTTAGCTCTACTAAGGAGAGCTCCACTTTGTTGGAGAGTGAAGAAATTGGTGAGTTAGCTCTACAAAGGAGAGCTCTACTTCATTGGCCTTTACCATCTTGGAGCTAGCTCTACTTAGGAGAGCCTTACTTTGTTGGAGAGCCAAGAAATTGGTGAGCCCAAAAATTATAAGAATATATTTGGAGCTATCACCACATGGGCTCCACTTTTTGGTGACTTAGTATAAACCTAGAAAGCATAGATACGGATACGAGATACGGATACGACATGATACGGATACGGCGATACGATAAAACCTAAAAAAATAGGATACCGGTACGGGTAGAATACGTTTTTGAAAAATATATTTTTTAAAATTATTAATAGTGAGTTACACATAAGCTAAAGAACGTTGAGAAATCACAATGTAATTTTATAATGCAAAATCTTAGTTGCACGAAGCGGGAGCGGGGGCGGAAGCGGGAGCGGGAGCGGGGAAGCGTGAGCCGATAGAAGTTTCTTAGGTTGGGAGTGCCTCGGGGAGCGGTAATATATATATATATATATTTTAATACACATTAGAAGTTTTTTTTATGAATGTTTTTATTTTAATACGCATTAATTATTTTTTTATTTATTATATTTTTTAAATAATGTGTTATTGTTAATTTTTTTTATTTTATTTTACATATATTTATTTGTGTTTTTTATTAATATGTATAATATATACTCATATATATATTATATTTATATGTGTTAATGTTTTTATTTATTTATATATATATATTATAAAGATTATATATATATTAATATTTTTATTTTTTTAATTAATGTTTTTTTATTATATATATTAAATAATAATGTGTTAATATATATATATTTTTTAAATATATATATTTATATAAAGATATATGTTTTATCTTATATAATATATTACTTCGAATCATATATATCAGGCGAGAGAGAGAGAGAGAGCATGAGTGAGAGAAGGCAAAGACGGAGGAGACGATGCCGATCTGCGAGAGCGAGCGAGAGAGACGAACTGCGAGAGAGAGAGAGAGAGAGAGAGAGAGAGAAAGACGATCTGCCATAGAGAGAGATGATCTGCCAGAGAGACGATCTGCCAGAGAAGATCTACGAGAGCGAGAGAGAGAGACGATCTGCCAGAGAGAGAAGAAAAACGAAGCAAAGAAGCAGGACGATCTGACCTTCAGGTTCTTCACCTTCTTTCTCCCCTCTCTCTTTGTTGACCAACAAGTTAGGATTTTTGTTCACAGCCACCAACGATCCCATCTTGGACAGGATCGTGTTTCTCTCTCTACAGAAACGCGATTCTTACACGTTTCTTTCTAAGAAACGCGGAATCGCGTTTCTTACGAAGATTTGTGTCCTGGTTGCACGATTCCTGCAACTAAGTGCAAAATACTAACCTCTAAGAATTTTGTATTAATTTAAGCTAGTAGCTTGTTTACTTTTTAAATTTTTAATAGGTTTTGCAAATATTTCATTTCAATATCAAGTTTAATATATTTATATTACAATAATAGAACAATTCATAATTTGTCCCTATGCTTTTTCCTTTGACATTAGTGAAAAATATTGT
This sequence comes from Camellia granthamiana, assembly GCA_036172215.1. NCBI lineage: Eukaryota > Viridiplantae > Streptophyta > Magnoliopsida > Ericales > Theaceae > Camellia > Camellia granthamiana. The sequence continues at coordinate 44,463,845 of CM069906.1, read as the reverse complement.
ATTCAAGTTTACTTGCTTATTTATTTATTGATATTTAATTTTACCATTTTTATATTCTCTTGTTAATTCTTACTTTCTATGTAGTTATAGGGGACATGCATGAAAAAATTAGGATACATCAATTTGATAAATTCTATTATTTAACTCACTATGCTCTTCTTGTCTCAGAACTTAACAAAGTATTAGAAAAATATTCTTATATTTATACTTGCAATTATATTATATTATATTATATTATATTACTATGCAAGAAATGTTACAATTCTAATTTCATAAAACAAGTAAACATGACTTGGAGTATCCGATACTTCAAAATTGATGAAAAAATAATTAAGAAGTATCCGATACTTTTAATAAGTATCTGATACGTATCCGTGAGTATCCAAGGAGTATCGGTATTTGATACAGATACGATACAGATACGTCACCCTATTTGAAGTATCCGCGCTTCATAGGTAGAAACTTAGGAGCCAGCTCTAAGGAGAGCTCTACTTGATTGGTCTCCACCATTCTTGGAGAGCCATGAAATTAGAGAGCTCTAATTTGTTGGAGAGCTATGAAATTGGAGAGCTCTAAAATGTATTTAGAGTTATCACCACATTGAAGTGCCGAAAAATTAATAAGAATATATTTCGAGCTATCACCATGTGGGCTCCACTCTTTTTGTTGACTTCACTTTTTGGAGACTTAGCCAAATTTTGATGAGAAACTTATGAGCCAGCTCTACTAAGGAGAGCTCTACTTCATTAGTCTCTGCCATCTTGGAGAGCCATGAAATTTGAGAGCTCTACTTTGTTGGAGAGCTATGAAATTGGAGAGCTTTAAGAATTTATAATAAAATATTTAGGGCTATCACCTAGCTCTACTAAAGAGAGTTCTTCATCGGCCTCTAATATCTTGGGGAGCCGAAATTAGGGAGCCAAGAAATAAGAAAACAAAAATGTTATTTTTGGAGAGCTCTAAAAATTAATAATAAAATATTTAGAGCTATCCACATTGGTGAGCCAAGAAATTGGAGAGCCCTACTTTGTTGGAGAGCCGTGAAAATAGGAGAGCTCTACTTTGTTGGAGAGCTAACTCAGAGAGCCAAGAATTAGGAGCCAGCTCTAAGGAGAGCTTTCTTTCATTGGTCTCTGCCATGTTGGAGAGCCAGGAAATTGGTGAGCTCAAAAATTAATAATAGTATATCTGGAGCTATCACCACGTGGGCTTCACTTTTTGTTGACTTCTCTGGTTTGGGCACTTAGCAAATTTGATGAGAAAATTGGGAGCCAGCTCTATTAAGGAGAGCTCTATTTTGTTGGTCTCTGCCATCCTAGAGAGCCATGAAGTTGGAGAGCTCTACTTCATTAGTCTCCACCATGCTGGAGAGCCATGAAGTTAGAGAGCTCTACTTTGTTGGGGAACTATAGAATTGGGGAGCTCTATGAATTAATAACAATATATTTAGGAGCTAGGAGCTATCACCATGCCATCTTGGAGAACTATAAAATTGGAGAGCTCACTTAGGAGAGCTGGAGTTAAGAATTAAGAGCCAACTCTAGGGAGAGCTCTACTTCATTAGTCTCCGTCATCCTGGAGAGCCATGAAGTTGGAGAGCTCTACTTTGTTGGAGAACTATAGAATTGGGGAACCCTAAGAATAAATAATAATATATTTAGGAGCTAGGAGCTATCACCATGCCATCTTGGAGAACTATAAAATTGGAGAGCTCACTCATGAGAGGTGGAGTTGGGGAGCTCTAACAATTAATAATAAAATATTTAGGAGCAATCACCACGTGGGAGCTGAAACTAATAATAGTGTATTTAGAGTTATACACATTGGTGAGCCAAGAAATTAGAGAGCTCTATTTTGTTGGGGAGCTAACTCTCTAAGAATTAGGAGTCCGCTCTACAGAGAGCGCTTCTTCATTGGTTTCCGCCATGTTGGGGAGCCAGGAACTTGGTCCGCCATATTAGACAAGTGGGAGCCACTAGCTTAAAGAGCTTACACACCATTTGTTCTTCCATCTTGTCATAATATGAAAGCATCATGACCGTCTTGCCGTTGTCTTTGTGACAGAGGAGAGGACCTTTCAAGACATCTTCCGTCTGACAGGGTAGCTCCAAAGTGTTGTTAGCCATCATCTTTCGAACTAGGGGTCCAAGCACCCAACATTTAGCGGTAGGATGTTTGATGGAACGGTCGTATATGTAATAATCTGCTCACGCTTGATCCTTTTTGGTGATGGGTTGCCTTGGCTTAGGGGGGTGAACTTTTCCATCTTCTACCCAGTGTTGAGGAGTGCTTGTGCCTCGTCTATCAAGACAGGCAGAGGTGGGAAACTCCATCAAAGTTTCTCTTTTTTGCTTGGGGATTTCCTCTTCTTCCAAAGAAGTCTTTGATTGCATATATAGCATGGTTGAGTCAGTTAGGACTCCATGAGGAAGGTTGAGGTGCCGTTGGCCACCATCAGTGAGGCTGTTATGCTGCCATTCATGCCCTTGATCTTACTGTTTCACTTATGTGCCGAGCTGCGGCACACAGAGCAGAAAAGTCAGGGAAGTGAGTGGCTAACCAACTGGAGTTTGTAAGTCGTGAGCATTCCTTCGATGATGCACATTGACACCAGTTGATGTTCCTCCATCGGGTCTTGAATGTCTACTGTTTTTTTTCTAAAGCGGCGGACATAAGCAAGGATGTCCTCTCCAAGTCGTGTTTTTCTCATAAGATGAAGGGTGGCTAGCCTTTCTTCAACGTAGAAGGACTTGATATAAAACTTTTTCACCAAGTCCTCCCACGAAGAGATAGAGCTAGCTTGAGGTTAACATAGCATGAGAATGCTTGGTCTGTGAGGGATTTGGAGAACTCTCTCATGTGGAGGTTTCGGTCTTCTCGGTGAGCACCAAGAGCGTCAAGAAAGCGCGAAACGTGCTCCCTAGCATTCCATTTTCGTCCGTTGAAACGGACAAACTTGGGTACAGTGTATCCTACCGGATATGGGAGACTTGCGATGTAAATAGGGTAAGGGGGACGGAGGTCCAATTCTGGAGAGGCAAGGATGTAATCTTTGTTCATTTGAAGTAAACTGTGTATGTGTTCTTTCACTACGTCCAATGTTAATGCTTGGATTGAAGGAGTCTGGTTTGGCGAAAGAGCTGGAGAGCAAGTTGAAGCCACTGGGGTAGGAGTTATGGCGACCAAACCGACTTGTGGTGGAGGTACTTGGCTTAGAGCCGATGGAGGGAGCAGGGCGGTTGTTTGTCAGCCCACTTGGGTTTACAAGTTGTTTTGTGGAGTGAGATTGGCTTCTGAGCCATTCTGAGCTATTTGCAGAGTGGCATTCTATGATGATAAAAGGGGGTTAGATGATGATGGAAGTGTAGGTGCCCTTTGCAAGGCTAGTAGGGCATCAATCAAGAGTTGTTGGTTTTGTTGAAGAAAGTTGACACTCTTAGTCAATGCACATAGCTGCTCCACTATGGCCAGTTGAGAGGATTGTTCCCCTGGTAAGATGTCAAGGTTGTGTTCTAACGTCTTCACCAGAGTCTCCCTACTGCCACCTTGGGATGTTGCTGTGTCGGTTCCGGTGTTCTTTTTGGGTGCCATGTGAAGTGAGCACCACTCTTCCCCAGTGGAGTATAATGTGGGTGAGAGAGATTAGAGGCGATCGGTCGTTGACCTTTGGGAAGACGGCGGGCACTTTAATGGCTTCAGATCACTGGAGGTGAAAGAGGAGAAGACCAAGGCAGGCTTAGAGAGGAAAGAGGTGGTAGTGAGAGACCTTGAACACTTAGTGTATGTGGCGTTGTTATGATTCTTGTTGCTCTTGTTATGATTGTGGCTGCACTTATGATACTATTATGTAGACTCCAACAGTATTGGACTCCAAGCAACTTCGGGTGGCGAGTTCTCCTTGACTCGACAAGAGGGTGATATCTGCCCTGCTAGTTGTGTCCTATGATTCAGGTCCTTGGGTTGCATCATAGGAGCTGCAGGTGTAGGTATGATATCTGGAGAGGTGTATCATATATGCAATAGGTGCAGGTCAAGCTGGAACTGTCACTGCAGGGAGATAGTTACACGACCTTGACAATCCCAAGGTCTTAGCCTCCAATCCACAATTCTCTAATGAACCCAAGCTAGAGTGCCTAGGTTTTGCTCCCAACTTAGGCAGCTAAGGAGGTGAGTACATCGGTGAGCCAAGGGCTCATCCTAAGCAGCTAAGTAAACATAGGTGATCCAAGGGTCCAACTATGTTGCTATGGAGCTGGGGTGAGTGGGTAAAAAATATATTTCTTATGAGTCATGAAGGGCCATGGAGAGCTCTAGGTGAGCCAGCTCTATCAAGGTGAGCTGTGGTCCTGTTTTCATACTTGGTAGTGTGCATGCCCCCGTTTAGGCTAGGCATACAACCCCAACTCATTGTGCTGCCTCAGGGGTCTGTCACGTGGATGTGTGATGATGATGGCGTCGCGCTTGTAGGGCTCACCACGTGCCAAGCACGATATAGATACCCACAACTTGATATGTCATCATGCTTGGATTTTGGCTAATAAGTGGTATACCTTTTGTTGTATCAGTTTATTATCATATCATTTTACTTTCTGACACATGAAATTTAATAGCAAGGGTGTTGGTGTATATATATATAGAGTGAGAGAGAAACAAGCACCTAGTTTTACGCACTTGAGATATAAGAGACTCGTAGAAACAAGCACTTAGTTTTACACACACTTGAGATATAAGTGACTCGTCAAATTACAACATATAAGAAATAAAACCATGAAGGTTTTTCTTTTACTACTATAGACATACACTTTATTTGTGTTGACTCAAACTTCAGCATTATTTTTGCCTCTTCATTATTGAAAATAAGGTTGGAAAATATTATACATACACACAATTCATGCTGTGCTGTATGCTTAAGAAATGAGGGCTGATATACATTATTAGTGAAGTCGGCACCACCAACTCCTGTAAAATGGAGAGTTTCTGAATTCATGTCTGTAGTCATGCTTCCTTGCTCTTCTAAAGTTTTATGCATGAAACTCACCGAAAGGATATTCAACCTTGATACTTTCAGTGCCACCACAAATACTCTTGGGGGCATGCTTCTTGGGAGGTTTTTTGTTGGAACTGGAATGGGTCTCGGCCCTCCTGTTGCAGCTCTCTATGTATCAGAGGTAAATGCAATGATGTTTAGTTTGTTTTAATTGTGGGCATAAGTTGGCATTGCTTAGTTCCATTGTTGGTGTGCTCATATTTACCTGATTATCCTTTGCCTTCATGAACAGGTTTCACCAGCCTTTGTAAGGGGTACTTATGGGAGCTTCACTCAAATTGCAACATGTCTTGGACTTATGGGGGCTCTATTCATAGGTATCCCAGCGAAGGATATTGTGGGTTGGTAAGATGCATGGCATGACATACAACCATATTGGAATATACATAATTTGTCAAGACCTGCTCAAGGCATGTTGTTCTGTTGGTTGTTTGATTGGATTATATTATTGACTAATAACTATAAATATCTTGATCATGTGCACAGGTGGCGAGTGTGTTTTTGGGTATCTGCCATTCCTGCTGCAGTACTTGCTGTTTTAATGGAATTCTGTGCAGAGAGTCCTCATTGGCTTTTTAAGGTTAGTTGCTCTCGTGTGTCCACCACATTTAGTTTCTTGTGCTTGAATGCAATATTGATACTCCATATTGCATAAGGCTCTTGACAAATTTGATTTGTATTGATCTAGACATAAATCCATTCCAAATCCAAATTTGCTTATCTATGCTATAGGGGAGTGACATGATGTGTTCCTACTGACTTATACACCCATACCTTACATTCATGATACCGACTGCTGCGCATAAATCTATTATAGATATATGTTTAATCTGATCTTCATGTAGAATGGAATTTGATTTGAAGTGATTAAATTTCATGATCTGTATCTGGACTTGAATAACTAGTTTAGTAGTCTGTTCAATATATAACTATTCTCGGATTAGGATCCTATTAGGATTGGGTTCTGAGGTGGGCTTTAAGCAGCGCTATGTTGAGACATTGCACAATTATTTTTTACCTCAGACTGCCTTCCATAGAAATATTATTTTTTGTGCTTGCAAACTATGTATACTTGACTCAAATATTCCATGAAGAGCTGAAATATCTGCAGAACGCAGTGGTTTAGAGATATTCAATTGTAAACATATTCCGCTATTTTTTTTGTTGTTTTAAGTCCTTTGAACTTGTTTTAGGTAACTAAATCCTTTGAATTTGTTCCATTTTGGTAAATGAAAATTGGGTTTTGAATCTTTAGCACAATTGAAATATTCAGAATAGATCCAGAACTTAATTGATTTCTATCTTTAATGTTTTCAATCCCTGTGAGTTTCTTGCTTTCCACTCTTGACCTTTGATGTGCTCAGTGCAATTGTTCATTTCCCCTTGAAGATGCTTTCTTTCCTTTCTCCAATCAGTAACAATTTTGAATCAAATTGCTGATCAATTACCATGATTCCCCTTTGGTCCATTATTACTTTTTCTTAGAGCTCAAAAATATTTCATTGTCCCTTTCTTCATTGATTTTCACTTAAAATTGCTGCTTGGCTTAGCTCAGAGAGGAAGAATTGCTGAAGCTGAGATTGAATTTGAGAAGCTTTTAGGAGGATCACATTTCAAATCTGCAGTGTCAGAGTTGTCAAAATCGGACAGAGGGGATGCGGCAGAAGCTGTAAAATTTTCAGAATTATTCTATGGCCGCCACTTTAAAGGTACATATGCTCATTAATTACACTATCATTTTTTTAAAAAAATTATTTTATTTTATTTTATAATTATCATTTGTTCAACATGATGTTTATTTGTTTGCTTTTTAAATGATATATTAATCACTTCTTTTCCAGTTGTTTTTATTGGGTCTACCCTTTTTGCTTTGCAACAATTATCCGGTATAAATGCTGTGTTCTATTTCTCTTCTGCCGTCTTTAGAAGTGTAGGAGTACCTTCAGACATTGCAAACATATGCGTCGGAATTGCAAATTTATCAGGTAATGTGTCTTTACTCTCAAGTATCTCATGCATTTTAAAACTCTAGTTAACTATTTCTTTATCAGGTTTTTTTTTTTTTTTTTTTGGGTTACTTATGTAGGATCAGTTATTGCTATGATTTTAATGGATAAACTAGGAAGGAAAGTGCTTCTTCTTGGGAGTTTCTTGGGTATGGTAAGTAGATTACCTTTTATTCAAAACCTTTCTTCATTTGTTATGAGAATTGTTAGCACTTCTCAACGACACAATTTAATACCTCCTTGGATTTAGATGTGGTTTACATGCATCATTATTACCAGGGAATGTTTGAATACTTTACTGATATAATGGGGTTGTTAAATCTAAGTTTGGGTGACATGGAAGACTCTGATTTGTGACTGCAAGAATCTCCAACATTGTACTGCAAAGGCTATATATTCATTTTTAGTATGATTTTTCTGAATGGTTACTGTCAATGGTCCAGTGGTCCACTCTGCATATTTTTCTGGAACTGCATGGTGGTTGTGCTGATAAGCACATTGTCTCTTTTTGGGTTAACTCCAGCCTTCTGCACTTCCTCAAAAACAACTTTTTTGATTTTTATCTGACCATTGGTTTGCTCACTTGATTGGTTCAGGCAGTGTCGATGGGTGTTCAAGTGGCTGCAGCCAGTTCTATTGTATCAGACTCTGGGGCGGTGTACCTATCAGTTGGCGGCATACTGCTGTGAGTAGTCAACCACTTTGCAACTCGGTGATCATCAAAATGTTTTAGAAGCCGTTAATTCTTATAAATGGATCATTCAGTCATTTCATAGTAACTTAATTCCAAAATGCAACTAGTCCTGACCTGTCCTATAACAATGAGTTTCTGGGCTTTCTATAGCCCCTTCCTTCCTACTTTCATAGAAGAAAATAAAAAGAAAAGAAATTTTGAAAATGAAAATGGCAGCTAAGTTAATGGCAGCTTAACAATTTTTTTGTCATTAAATGCATTTGAGTGGGCCATAATAAAAATGGACTCTAAACAGCCCTGCCACAAAAGTAAAACATTTTTTTGACACTATCAAAAGTAACCACATAATTGGATGAATGAGGCTTGTATCATGAAAACCAAAATTTTCCTTCAAAGAATTCACAATCTCTTTTTAAAAGAAATATTTTCTTCTTAGGGCTTCAAACTTTGTGGTTGTATGAATTTGTTTGAATTCTTTGATGGATTTATACTAGTAACATGGTACTCAAGTAACTGAACTGGCCTGAATAGAATATTATTGCTTTGAATTGGTGATTTCGAATGACTACTAAGAAACCCGTTCGACTAGTCAATTGATCCCAAAACCAAAAAATATATGGAGAATTATTCCGAAAGGGGAGAGCAAAAATGTCAAAGGGCCACGACCCTAATCAACGGTCTCATTAATTTGAAGCTAAATAAACAAATTACATAATGGTCTATTTATAAGCATTCAAGAAACCCTAACTAAAAAATTTACCAAAAATAAAATAAATCCCAAAATATAAAATATTATCAAAAGTAATTAGTGAACTTTATTTCTTCAACTAATTCCTTTCCGTCTCATCATTTTTCCTCGGCTGAAAAAAATTCTCTTTCAGAGAATAATAATAATAAAGGTACTCCAGAAGTTGTCGATCACACTGGCAAAGCACTTCCTCAACCCAGATAGTATGTAAGTGATGAAGTACTTGTTCAAGCCAAATAATAGTACAAGAAGTCTACAATTCAATGAAATTGCGTTGATCAACAACAAACTGATCTATAGGAAATGGCTGCACTGGAAGGAACATAAGAACCTATGCTGGTGATGGAACATGGATTACTCACTACTCCCTCCGTCCCAAAATATTAGTCCCTTTTGGGGAATCCAACTTTTTTTGGTAGTACCATTATTACACTTCGAAAGTATTAAATTTCCAAAACTATCCTTGACTTTTTCTTGGGAACATAACTGTCATAATTAATGAATTTAAAAGAAGGGCAAAATAGGAAATTCATATTATTTTAGTCCTTGATTTTTGAATAGGGACTAATATTTTGGGACAATGAAAAATGGAATAAGGGACTAATATTTTGGGACGGAGGGAGTAGTATTAAAAAACACAACATCAGGTTCCAAGGTGTGCCGATAAGATAACATTACCTTCCAGTTTGAAAATTGGACCAATACTAATATTCAATAATAAGAAAGTAAACATGCATTTGGTTTATACACAAGAAGAGCTATAACATGACCATTAAATGTCAATGTGCAATAAATGGATGGAGAAGAAAGTCGAGACATAAGAGGAACAATGATCCATTGACTATGAAAATAATCAACAAGATTCGCAAGAACATGTGATAGTAGAAAGAAAAGCATGTAAAGACATAGAATCAACATACTTAGGAGGGGAATGATCAACAAGTGAACCTACATTACACAAAGACTTGGGATTAACTGACTCAGGAGGAGTAGGCTCCGTAGTTGGATTGTTGAGTTCTATATAAGGGAGAGTTGTTTTAGGCGAATTAGTTTCTAGAGGAGAAGACTTGACATTTAGATTAGGTTTTATGATCACTTTAGGATGATAAAAACAGGCATAATCAACATGGATATCATTTGAAAAGTCATGATGCTCATAAATATGTTTAGTGTGTCGATGACTGGATGAAGTGACCACTTTTGACTTTTTTTTTTTTTGGGTGGGTGACCACTTTTGACTCACTTTGACTAAAAAGGGAAAGATTTTGATTATCTAGAATAAGAGAAGACCAAACAGTTTCTTTTCAAAGGAAGCTTCACATTTACCAAGTTATTGAGTGGAGGGTTTGCATTTATGTCCTCGATCTCTTGTAATAGGCTTAGCTATTGTCAACATTATTTTCTGGTGACTGTGGGTACCACACCTTTTGGCGCACCCACATGTTGGATTTGACCCTTTTAAGTATGTGGATCATCGATGTCTAAATTGGTAATATATTGTAATATTTTCTCAAATCGATTTGGCTCACAAATTAGCAAAATAGATGGATTCACAAAAGATTGGAGTTGCCAACTAATTTTTAGGGGAAAACTAGGAAACCCCAACTCCATGTTAATTTAGGCCGCTAATCCCTCACAACCAAAAATCTCGGTTCAGGAGTTTTGGTACGAAAGGGGAATGTCATTAATGTGACCACCTTTTTTGCCCAATCAATTGATTGGCCTCTACTAATTCATTTTAATGAGATTTATTTCCATTTAATTCCACTTACTCATTTAATTTCATCTAATCCTTTAAACTAAACCTACCATCTATGTGATGCACACAATATAGATCATATCATTCTAATTTTAATATTTGCATAATTGTGAAGATTTGATTTTAAAGAAATCTTTCCACAAAAAAGAGAGAATTTTGTAAGATGAAAAGTTTTGAAAACAAATATGGCAAATGTTCTAATTACAGGGATATGACATGCATTTTATATCAAATACACAACATATAGAAAGCAAATCTTCCAAACATGTAATCATATCAAATATGCGACATATGATAAATAAATCATGATAATATTCTAAGGATGAAGAACATGCATACGCACTCAAGAACATGGAAGAAAAAAAAAGAAGAGCATTCATCTAAATGCATGATCTTAAATACTATAACAATTAATGCAAAGTACATAATATGAAACCCTAAAGGCCTATGCAATAAACTTATGGATTAAGCAAGTAAATTAATTAAGAGTAGTAAAACACCATGGTGAACGTGCAAGGGGAAATTGAATTATGAGGCAAGCATTTGGTGCTTTGCAAGGGTGGGGAGACTATATCCCATAGGTGCTAATCTAATAACTAACAACTGACTTTTGCCGATAAAAAAAATAAAATAAAAAAAATAGCAATTAACCGGGCTTGTATGCATGGTATGTGTGATATACAACCTAAACTAATAAAATATTCATGAAAAAGTAAATAAAATAATAAAGAAAATGATAAACGCTACTATAATATCATGAGATACGCATGAATATGACTCAACCACTATCAAAAGCAAAAATCATGATTCAAGTGTATGAAAATATTAAGAAACTTGGAAACTAACCGGTGGTTTGGTAATCAAACAGAAGAAAGTGAGAGAAACTTGCACAATAAATACCCTAGGTGTTTTATTTAGGTCTTGAGGCTCTCAAGGCACACTTTGTATGCTCAAATACTTCATAAAAGGCCTTCGTTTCAAGTTCCCATCTATTATCTCTGATGGCAGGGGTTACTTGGGGACAAAAAAAAAAAAAAAGGCTGTATGGGCAAAGTTGGGTTATTTTGTTTTTTGTTGTTCTCCCGCTTTTGTTTTTTAGGGTTTTGGTAGAACTTGGGAGAGTTGTGAATTTCAGTCTATTTTGGCCATAATTGTCAAATCGAGATTCGTATCGTGAATCGAAATGACCTTGTACCGAATCGCGAATCGAATCGTGAATCGTAAAGATTCGGTCACTTTTTTAAAATTACTTAAAAATATATATTTACACATTTAGATGTTAAATATATCTCATAAATATGAAATATTTAGACTTAAATCAATGAAAATGTTATTTTGAGTGATAATCACGTAGTTTAATAGGTAAGAAGTTAACAAAGATTCTTATGTAAGATCACTATCTTACTTTTTTTTCTTTTTAGATATTTCTTATCAACCATTCTTAATAAAGATAATAACTAAATAGACAAATTATCAATTTCCAAAATAACAATGATTAACAACGATATTGATATTTGGACAATAAGCATACGTACTTTTCTAAGTAACAGTGAGCAAATAATAAGAAAGAATTATTTAGAATATTTTATTTTAAAGTCTAAAACATTTTCAAAGGTATAACTGACCTCACATATGTAATATTCAATTATATTCAATTTAATAAAATAGCAATAGATAATTCATAGTGTAACTTTAATCTTAAACATCTTTAAAAGATATATTATGATTTTTTAAAGGAAAAAAAAATGAGAAGAAAGGTTAAAAATATGTTGGGTCTGACTGAATCTGATTGGATTCTATTAAAAACTTTATGATCACTAAAATAACAACAAATTATGTATATATGTTGGTTATTTTGGTATTAAATGCTATTAAAAGTTGTATTATGTCATTTTCACTAAAAACATGGAGAAAAAAATAGTCGAAAATATGCCGGACACAATAATTTAAAAAATTACATGAATCATAAAAAGTGAATTGAATCGTGAATCGATTGTGAATTGTGCGATTCACTAGAGATTTACTTCCAAAATAGATTCACCTATTGATTCGTATCGATTTTGCAAAATTATTGAATTGAATCGCGAATCGAAAGATTCTGATAAAAGATAGATTCACCCATAGATTCGTATCGATTTTGCAAAAATTGTGAATCGAATTGTGAATCGAATCGCGAATCATAAGATTCTGATAACAGAGATTTTGGCAACGGTTTGATATAGAAAGTTGTCCTCCTTGTTAGAGAGGTGGAGGGGTCTATATATAGGTAAGAAAACTTGGTGGGCCAAAGATATACACTTGGTGTGCAAGACAAGTCTTGTATATACCCACCAAGATTGTATATTGTCTTGCCAAAACTACAATGGAAGCAAAATCTCACAAAACTTGCCTTGCAGCATACAAGCACATGTGCGGCCGCACATGTGAATTGTGCGATTGCACCTGCGGACGCACCTTTTCAAGTTAGCCGCAATCCCAACCTGTGGTCAAACACATGTGGCTTTCCATATAATGTGCGGCTGCACACTAGCAGTGTGCGGGCTCCACTTTATTTGGGCTGCAGAATTTATTGTGTGCAATTTTGCCCACTCTTATCCATTAAATCAACTTTAAATTTGCCCTTTTATTAAAAAAATATTTAATTTTGGATATTTATTAAAATTTGGCAATTAAAAATTGATTAAATGCAGGAATGGTCACCTCATTTTGAAAAATTATTTTGGAAAGTCCATTGAAGTTCTAAGAGCACCATTGTGTTAGAAATGTCACTCTTTTATCATTGGAATTCGGAGATGCCTAAGTCCTAGGATCGGTCAAAATGGGTGTCTACAGTGACCATGCTTAAAAACATAGGTATTACCATTATCTCTACTGAAATGCAGGGCTTCTACATCATAAATCTGAGGACGATCTAGGAGAACATGAGCTACATTCATGGGTAAGACATCAAACATAATTTTGGCTGAATAACTACCCAACTGAGTGAGCATTATAACACTAAAAAACAAGTAAAAATGTCTTATCTATCCAGGCAACCTTATATGGCTGAGGATGAGGTTCTGGCTAAAGTTTGAACCTAGCGATAGCGAACTTGGACACAATATTAATGGAACTACCCCCATCAATAACATGCTTACAACTTTTATTCACATTGAATAAAAGTATGAAAAATACTAATGCGTTGCCAAGCCTCGGTATCGGAAGGGGTGGGAGTAATATGTCGCATCACATTAAGTATGAAGGTTCCCAACCATTTCCTCAGACTCCTCGAAGAAACTCATGGCAGACAGTTGAACGGACTCAAGTTTGATTTAAAATAATGATGTATGCAATAGACAAGGAAGCAAAGAAATAAGTTGACAAGTTTGATTTTTTAGTTGGAGAATGAAAAAGAATAAAAAATTTATGGACTTCTTGTAGTTATTACAAACTTTCATGGAAGTCAAGATATTAATTACAATTTTCTAATGGACTTGCATACCCTTTTCAAAGTCCAAGTTGTCCTTTGATACTCCAAGATCAATACATCCTAAACTTGAAATCCAAGAGCTCCAATATATATATATATATTTTTTTTCTTTCTCTCGTTTTCTTTTTTTCCAGCTGCTCTTTGAGTTCATTGGGTTTGGTTGGGATTGAGTATTGTTTCAGATCAAACCTAATGGGCTTAAGTGAACTAGGCTATGGGTTGACTGGGCTAGGGAAACATTGGCAGGTTTCAGACTACTACTGAATGTTTGTGGGCTGGTTAATTTAGGTCATAGGTTATGGGTGTCAAAATGGTTAGGAGAATGGGTTGGATCAAGTTTCCTGGGACGGTTCTACGGTTAATGGCTTGGCTGGACTAATTTAAGTGAGGTGGGTAGAGGTTGGATATGTTGGAGGGGTCAAGTTATAATCTTCTATCGAACACTCATCTTCTTCAAACTTCCTACATCGATGCCCTAAGGTTGATGAGGAGCAACAGACTCAACAACAGAGAGAGAGGTTCAGAGTCGATGACAAAAGGCACTGGAGAAGACTCGAATTTGAAGACAATGATAGTTCTATGATAATGGGTCACCGGAGATGATGTTTAGCTTCTGGCTTAATTATTAAATCGTATTTCTTCACCAATCCCTTTCCATTCCCCATCAATTGATATATGAAGAATAGCCATGGATTAGCTGCAGAAGCCGTTGCAAACTTAGGAATTGAGTTAGCCATAAGTAGTCCTTCATTTGTAAATTGTAATTTGCTTAAACCTCCTTTACATGACTATAGTTTGTAAGACCGCTGAAGGGAGCAAAAAAATATGATAGGAGTTTGTTAGATCACCACTAGCTTCAAAAGCTTAAGTTGTTAGGAAATGGAATCAAGCTCTCCAACACTCTCTGTTACATGCAACCCTATCTTGCACATGGACATGCAAATATTCAAACATGTAAAGAAACATAATGGTCTCGTCTCGTTTGGTATCACTTATAAGTTAGCGTTTAATGCATGAAGTGCTTTTATTTATATTTTTTTTTTGCATGAAGGACACAAAATACATGTTAAATATTGTAGACGAATTTACCCTCATACATATCAAACAATGATGGTGGACCAACAATCTACCCAATTGAAGAGGGATTTCAAACTAACTGTTGAACATCATATGAGAGAGATACGTATGAAACATCACATATTGCTGGTAGTTCCTAGTTGATGATATTGTTTCTCAGGCAAAGAATAGTTGTTGGAGATTTTCTTTAGTGCTGTAGTAAACCAAAACTCTTGCATGTTAGTGGGCAAAAATTGTTTGATGAAAGGTTTAAATGAAAGTTTTTTCGAGTAAAAATTGAATAGACTTAGAAGTTGTGACCCACTTTCTCTTTCTTATCTTAAATAAATTGTTCATGTATGTAGAGATTTGATATGTATAAATAATATATTGTGTGTTAACAAGCTGAAATTTTAGTTTGTTAACTCAATAAAATTTTACTTAGTTAATATTATCATTTCATTGTTTTCATAATTTTTTTTATTTAATATTTCTACTAGTTGCAGTTACAGTGACTATAGTGTTTAGTAATGGTGATGGTCTTTCACTGTTTTAATGCTAAAATTAGACAGTAAAATTTTATTATGTTTTTTGGTTTGAATTTCATGGCCAACATGGATCTTGTTTGATATATCTCGACAAGAGGATTTTAAAAATACTAATCTTATTAAAAATTTATATTTAGATAAAAAGTTATATCATTTTAAAGTTTGAAATATGAAATTAGTCACTAAGGATATTTTGGTAATAGTGGCGTGTGTTGGCCTTCTTGAGGCAAAATTTATGTGTGTCTTTAATGCACGAAAGTTTTATTATGAGTGAGTTTTTACCGAATTTTCCAAGTTTTTAAATTATTATTAGCTTAAAAGATTTAAAATAAGTTGTAAATCTATTTGGTATAACTTTTTACAATCTGTTGAAAAAAAGTTGACGTGTTTGGTTAAATAAGTTGTTACATAGCTTTTTTTGTTGTGCAAATATCCAAGATGCCCTCAAAAGTTATTATAAAGGCAAAAGACATGGGCCTTTTTTGTCCATGCGTATTTAAAGGTTACGTAAGCTAAAAAGGCTATAAATTGTAGCTTAAGATAATCTCACTTTTTTTGGGCTAAATAAGCTGAAAAACTCAAATAAGTCAAATCTAAAATTGCAACCAAACACTGTTAGCCATCTTTTTTTTATTCAAATAAGCTAAATAAGTTGACTCATAAGTCCAATAGGTAATAAATGCAAACAGAAAGACTTGAACTAAGACCTTTCCTAACTTGTGCTTTGATACCATGTTAGTTCACCCACTACTAATCTCAGAAGCTTAAGCTTTATGAAAGCGGCCCAATAATGCCAATCAAACTCTCCAACAGTGTTATGATAATCTTGATCATAAAAGTTCTTTATGCAGGTTTGTCTTTACATTTGCTCTTGGTGCTGGGCCAGTACCTGGTCTCCTCCTATCAGAAATATTTCCCAGCCGAATCAGGGCAAAGGGAATGGCAGTCTGCATGGCTGTGCATTGGGTAATTTTTCAGTTTATTCTGTTATGGTTTGTCAAATTTTAGTCTTCCACCCTCTCATTTTCTCTTCTTGGAAATTTTGGAATGGGAAAATAGCCGCAACTTCATTTTTTCTACAATGTTGCTTCTTGACAATCACTTTCCAAACTGCAAAACCACGAGTTATGAACTTGGTTGAAGAACTTGGCTGTGGCTGATACATTGGATTGGAAAATATGAAGTTTGACCTCCTAAAAATAGAAAATTTGATATTTAGGCATTTTCATGTTTTACTATAAATTGGATACAATTTTTTTGTCGAAATGAACAATACAAGTTGCTGTCAAAATTGATATTAAGATGCTTTAAAATTATGTACCAGTTGCTAGTTACAATTCTGGTTAATTGGTGTCATCTTGAATCTTGATATCTCGCTCTATTTTTATTTTATTTTTTTGGAATTTCCCCTAGTCAAGTTATATATATGATAGGCTTTTTTTGCTTGGCCTTCTTTGGATGAAATTTTGTTTCTTTCTGCCCCTGAATATTTTTTGTTCTCTCTCTCTCTCTCTCTCTCTCTCTACCTTCCTGCTTATGAAAATTGGCATCTTCAACAGGTGATAAATTTTTTTGTTGGTTTATTCTTTTTGCGCTTGCTGGAGCAACTTGGGCCGCAAATTCTGTACACAATCTTTGCTACATTTTGCTTGATGGCTGTGGCTTTTGTAAAGAAGAATGTGTTGGAAACTAAAGGAAAATCGCTCCAAGAAATTGAGATTGCACTTCTTCCTGCTGCCTAGAGGTATTCTATCTAGTATTTGCTGACATTTTTATTTTACCAATCCTTGACTAAAACTATTTGGTGAGCAGAGCTAATGGCCAATATCATCAACTCAAATCCTGGTTCTACTTACCTGGTGGAGAACTAAATTTATTTAATGCAATTCTTCTCAATATATAAATATGCTGTTAAGATGATGATGATGACAAGGATGATATAATCATAGTAATAAGGAAACAAATAAATCATTATGTTTTCCAAAAAAAATTTGGACCTGCCTACTTTGACCCCCTAAATCCCAATACTTTAAGGCCTATTTCTTCCCTTGCAACTTCAACCCTTGCTTTCGTCAGTTTTTTGGTCATCTTTATTTTGGCTTCAACTTAATCAGATCATTTCTTGTTGGTGAAATATTTGGTATTGGTTCTGCATGATCCAATTATGAAACTTCTCTTACATTGTCCTTAATTGGTATTGCTGCCACACATTCACCTTTTGCCACATTGCTCATTGTAAATTCCTATCATCTTCAGTTTAATATGTTTATTTCATTAATGTGTTTTTCTTCATTTCATGCCATAATGTCCAGTTTGCCTTACATACCTCTTCTTCTTCTTCTTCTTCTTCTTCTTCTTCTTCTTCCTTTTTTTTTAAAATTTTTTTTAACCCCTTGATTTCACAGGAATTTTTTCAATAGCAGTTCTTTCTAGTATTGATAGTTGATCCAAGATAACAAGAAAGGTCACCTTTTGGAAAATATTGGCTATCATTCTTTTGTCCCATTCATATGTATTGAAGTCATATTAATTGCATTTTACCTCATCATTGAGGTCATTACCTCTTGGTAATCCCATCTATTTGAGGTGCTGGAGGGTAGACTATGTAGTTGGTATGACTTCTTGTCCTGCTTCTTGTTTACGTTAAGTGGTTTTCTTTAGATTTAAACCTGCATTTTCATGCTTCTTAGGCCAAGTGTTATTCTTGCACCAAGCATTGCTCCCTTGTACATAATCCCAATAGTTCTTATACTAAATCCTTCTTGGCTTGTTGCATTCTTCATTGTTCTTACTTCTAATAGCCTTGTCAGATAAAACCATGCTCTCAACAAAAAGACATAAGGAATTGGAACTCTTCTTAAATATTACTAGTTAGACCATTGATGATTAACTGAATACTGTTAAGCATATTTTTTCATTGGCCATTTGACATTAACAGGACACTAGACACGTGCTTAACATGACACAACATGGATATGTTGCACAGAAAATCTAGAAAAAATAGGACATGACTCAACAAGACACAACAGTACAGAAATCTACACTGATGTCATTTTTACATATTTTTCATACACCCAACACACAATATAGAAGCATAAGTTTAGAAAATTCATATGCATTATAAATTTATGTCAACTAAATCTTCTCTAGTCCCATATATATATATATATCCATTAGAGTTTTTTTTGTTTCCCCCTTACATCAGTGCGTGCGTGTTGCACACAGTACTTTTGTTAGCCTGAGTGCAATGTCCTATTGCTAGGGAGTGTCTCAGAACAGTTGGTCAACCCTCCAAAATTAGACACTTTGATTTCTATTTGTGGACAAGTGTCGGACATTAAAGGGTTTCCAAGGAATGTAGGTTAGGGAATGGGGTCACTGTTGTGCCCCTTGTGGGCCTATCTTCATCATCTCAATCGTTCACTTTCTAGGACCTGTCGAGTGGATTATGCATACAAGAAATGAGGTTTGATCAAACATAGGTAACCATATGATCAAGTCTATGATGCATGTCTGATACTGACATGCCTGCTCGATTCAATTCACCACTCATATTACACACCTCTTCATTCTTTAGATGCTAGTTTCCCAGACATTACCATAATTGCTGTTTTTTTATGAATAGAATATTTAAAATATATAATAATTAGGTTCAATTTTTTGTGGCATGTTTTGTCAAAAATAGTATATTGCTAAATTTTCTTCTTGAGTGCCTGCGCAAGTTTTAATACTGAGTAATGAAATATTAAAATGACTTTCTTTTCCCAATGTTTTTTTTTTTCTTCCTGCATTTTCCTTCCAATTAACTTTGTTCTAATTGTCCACATCTGAGATGTTCATGTCTTGGCTAGTTCTGAAAATTTGTACTATGATAAATTCATAACTGTGCTCCATCATCAAATCATCAACTCAAATCCATTCAGGTCCCTAACCAAATTTGCAGACTTAAGAGCTCACCTTCATCATTCTCATTGGATCAAGCTTGTTTGAGTTTGAGTTTTTGGTTGATAGAGAAGTGCTGCTGTTGGAACTAAACTCACTTAGAATTTGAGTGTGGAAAGTCGGTTTCTGATTAAATCAAAATATCCAATTTCTGTCAGTGTCCTGTGTCTCCATCTGAACTAGTGTGTCATGCTGATCTGCAGGGAGATGCTGAACATCTGGGCAACAAAATGTGATTATATTTCTTCACATCTGTTCTGTTCTCACTCTGATTTTGGCATTGATTATGGTGATTAGATGATGCCATCTTGGGAGTATGACCAGATTATTCATCAGTGCTCACTTCAGAATGTGTGTCTGTATATTCTGTGAGCCCTTTTTTTCAGCCTACTTAGTACTTGCCGAGTACATTGATTGATGTTCCACTTGCAATTGCTGTGTATGCGTTGCTGAGCTAGATATGTCTTCATATAGTTCCTACGCCTTGGTGAGCAAGCAAATCCTGCGAGAATAAAAATATGTATGTTGATTCCATTAGCTTGTATTCATGTATTCACTATTGGCTAGCAGCCATGTAATCTGTGAAATATATCAAATACTTGATTTACAGTGGACCAGCTGAAACTTTGGTTATTCTACAAGGGTTTTGGTGGGTAATTAATTGTTATGTTGAATTTTGGCCTGTTTTAGCCTCACATTTGATAATTCAAAACTTTATATAGAAAGTTGGGGGAACAAGTTGGACATAATTTGTCAAGCCCCAAACTCGCCCCTAAAAGTTTGGACATGACCTATTCAGAAACGGACACTTAACTTGCTAGACATAACATACAGGGCCTGAACGGAAGCATTTAATATCATATAATAACATAAAATAATATCCATTGAGCTACCACTACTATGCCAGGATCACAAATATTGCATAAGGCAAATGAACATACAGTGACATATCCTTGGGAGCTAGTTATATACATATACATACACGGACTCAACCCCATGACTGGGCGAGTAACAAAAGGAATATACATTTTAACTGTAGATTGACAATAAAAAAACAAGCCAAAAGCTTAGCGAAACTCCGCAAAATACACAGGCTTTAGCTAGGTGCTTGGACACACAGAGGTTAACAAAATAGAGACGGCTTCGAGGGTTAAGTCTGATCTTCAGATTGATTATCTACAGAATCAAACAAAATACAGAGTAAGGCAAACTCAGTGAATAATAGTACTTAAAGAATTCAATGATCAATTTGAATTATAATACATATCAATACGTAAATGAGTGCAAAGACATATAGTTAAACTGATGCGGTAACTATTTCCAGAACGGCCTTAGGCCCAGTCATTAGACAGAGTGGCTTTAAGCCCAGATTAACAGAGTGGCTTTAAGCCTAGAGATATACAGAACGGCCTTAGGCCGAACAGATTTCACAGATTGGCCAAAGGCCTAACAGAGTCCACAGATTGGCCAGAGGCCTAACAGAGTTCATAGATTGGCCAGAGGCCCAGATATCATTGGAGCATAATAGTTTCAATGTCATTTAGAGTTCCAGAGTTGTATGGAAGTTCACACATCCTTTTAGTTGTTCACAAGTTAACGTAGTTGATATACAATTAATAGAATGCCAATAGTAACTATTAGCGGTAAGTAATGCGTACTGCTACAGTACTATTACTCACAGTGTTGTGGCGGAGCGCTGGTTCCTCCGGAGTGTGTCCTACACACATAGATAAGTCACAAATTAATTCTTTTCCTTGTTAAACCATTTTCGGACTCGCTTTGCTTTAATGAATTTATCAATATCAAAAATGCACCAAATACAGATTTTAACAATATTAAAGGGTCAAGCACGTAAAACGGAGCAACCCATCTTTTTCAGCATGGGCCGCACGTGCGGCTGTGAGCCCTGCACATACAGCAAGGGTCCCCGTACGTGCGGCAGTGATGCCCCGCACGTGCTTTTTAAGCAGTAGCCAAAGTCCCAAATTCCCCATTTCCCGCACGTGCGGCAGTTACTCCCGCACGTGCGGCCATGACCCCCACACGTGCGGCAATTCTACACATTTTCAGTCCGAATTTCCCAACAAAACCCAATGTTTGGTGAGTACTTACAAGGCCCAAATGGATCCATTACTTGATGAAATATGGTTCAAAAATCATGTATATAGACATTATGTAATCTCAATATAACTTGAATCTTATTCTTTAAAACTTGTAAACATAACCCAATTCCACAATACCTCCAATTTCCTCACACTTCCACACACACGCACACACACATGCAACCATATATCCATGTAGATGGGTTTAAGTTTGATAATTGAGGAGATGAGATGAAATTCTCACTAATAATTCAATAGAATCCCAAATCAACCAAACACAAGAAACAACAACTCAATTGAGCACTTAATACACACATCACTTATATCAACCCTAACTTACATGATATAAGAGGAATTCTTACTCAATTCAACGAGAGGGATCCAATAGAATAGGTTAAACATACCTTAGGTTAGAATCTCTACAAACCCTCTTAATTTCCCCCAATTTCTTCCTTGAAGATCTTCTCCTCTACTCTCCTTCTCCAATTCTCTTCCAGGAGATATTTGTGAAGTGAATTCCCAAGTCAAAGGTTAAAGGGACAAATATATATAATTGAAGTGAATAAGACAAAAATCAATCAGTTTAATCATCCCAAATCAAACTTTTACAAAAATGGTTATTATGGCTTAAAAATTATGCTGATCTCAAATGTAAAATCAATTTCAGATTATCAAGCCTCTAAGGTTCTCAATTTCTGATTCAAACATTATGCTGGTGACAGATTTTTCTCTTATTAGACAGATATGCATCCATAACCGTAGGATTCACTTCATTAGGCTTAATTCCACATAAAATTTCTCAATGAGTATTTAAAAGTACAGACTGAGGCACTGAAAATATACCAAAAACAGATATGAGGGTCGGGTTATTACACTCTCCCCCCCTTAAATAAGTTTGGTCCTCCAAACTTGTTTTACCTCTAGCTCAGAACAGATGCGGATATTGGTGTTGCATTTCCTCATCTTTTTCCCAAGTTGCTTTGGTTCCATAGTGTTCTTGCCACTCAACTTTTACCATTGGAATGTTTCAATTCCATAACTGCTTCACTTGTCGGTCCAGAATTCGGATTGGTTTTTCTTCATAAATTAACTTGTCATCCAGAATGATTTGGTGGTAATCAATGACATGTGATGGGTCCGGGAGATACCCTCGAAGCATAGACACATGGAACACGTTATGTACTTGACTCATATTTGGCGGAAGGGCAACTCGGTAAGCTACCGGACCCACTCTTTCCAAAATTTGGAAGGGACCAACGTATCGGGGTGTTAACTTACCCCTTTTCCCGAACCTTGGATGTCCTTTCATCGGGGTAACTTTCACGAACACATGACTATCCACCTCAAATTCCAAATTCCTTCGTCGGTTATCCGCATAACTCTTCTGTCTACTTTGAGCAGTTTTCAATCTTTCCCGAATAATTTTAACCTTTTCAGTTGTCAACTGAACAATTTTGGACCCTAGCAATGATCTATCTCCAATTTCGGCCCAACACACGGGGGAACGACACGGTCTTACATAAAGAGCCTCATAGGGTGCCATCTTAATACTCGAATGGCAACTATTGTTATATGCGAACTCCACCAACGATAGATGGGTTTCCCAACTTTCTTGAAAATCTAGCACACATATTCAGAGCATGTCCTCTAGTGTCTGTATCGTTCTCTCGGATTGACCGTCTGTCTGAGGATGGAAAGCTGCGTTGAACTTTAATTCTGTACCCATTGCTTCTTGTAGACTTTGCCAGAATCTCGAGACAAATTTTGGATCCCTGTCTGACACAATTGAAACTGGAATACCATGGAGTCTTACAATTTCATTCACATAGATCTGTAAGGACTCACATTTCATGTCTTAGTCATGCTTGCATGTATTTGTATGATTTGCCATGTTAAGATTTGCCTTGATGAATCTTGCCTTGTTTTGTAAGAATATGATTTTGCCTAAGTGAATATGTATGCTTTGTTCCTTCCCTTGCTAAGCCTAAGTTATGTTGAGTTATGTTAAGCCGAGGTCATCCTAAGCCTGTAGCTATTCTGGAATCCCTTTGTTTGACCTCCACCTTTGTCCTGGCATATTGGCCGAGATGATTATCATCTGGGCCGAGGTGTGTATCGCCAAGGCCGAGATGTGTATTATCTGGGCCGAGATGTTATCTTTGTTCCGAAGTGATCTTGTCCGGGAGTGGTATGACCTAGACCGAGGTGTGGCACATCTGGGCCGAGGTGTGGCACAGCTTAGTCAAGTGTTGTCCTTCCTAGCCGAGATCATTGTCGCCTTAGTTACTGAAGCATTGTTCTTCCAGCCGATGTCTTTATTATCGCACTGCCGAAGTTTGTCCTTAGCCGAGGTCATTGTCCTTTGCTTACCGACGTCTTGCCTTTGCCGATGTCTTGTCTTTTGCCGATGTCATTCCTTGCCGGAGTGTTTCCTGTGAAGCTTGTTAGATACGCCTTGTCAGAACCTTGTCTTGTCAATCTATCACCTTTTTGAGGAGAACCAATCCACCGCTGCCACGTGTCCGAGCTGAGTGTTAAATCAGCCGATGGAGAGAGAAATGTATCATTTGTTGTATGTATATGTTTTGAAGAGGAGAGAGAAGCTCTAGAAGAGGGAGAAGTGTTCTTGAGAGAGAGTAGATCTTCCAAGCTCGATTCCTAGAGATCCAACCGTTAGATTCGTGATCTAAGGTTAGATTCTTGATCTACTCTTGATGTTCTCTATGTTTATGTTATTGCATTGCATGATCGAATATGTTTGAAAGCCATGCATTGTTTTGAAGTTCGGTTTTGAAGGGAGGAAAATGATATTCAAGTGTTCTTCAAGAAAAGCCATGTTTTGATCCGAAAGCTCAAGCCAAGATATATGTTTTGATGTTTGTTTCCATGTGATCTTCAAGTATGGGTACTCAGGTCAATGTTTTCGAACTCATAGCATGAAAACCCAGTTTTTGAATAAAGGAAATGATGATTTTGGCATTCATGTTCTTCATGTTCATGTTCATGTTCTTCATGATCTTCAACCCAGATCTCCAGACTTCACTTCCCGAGGTGTAGTCGCCGAGATCATTCTTGCTTAGACTCACACTTAGGCCAAGCATCGTATCTCACCTTGGCCTACTCTGCATGACCACTTGCACCTTAGTTTGTCTTGCATGAACCTCGGCATGCAGTTGCACGCCGAAGCCTTGGTAACCACACCTCGGCCAGGAGGTGTGGGACCTCGGCATAGACCTGGTTGGTACCCAGCATGTCATCCTGACATGTAAAACAGTGTTTTGACTTTCAGCATGTTTTCCCGAGATCATTTGCATGTATGTGAGACTTGATGTTCAATAGACCTTGCCATGTGTTTGTAGGACTTGGACCTTTGCCTGGATTCCGACGTCCCAAGAACTAAGTGAGTGGTATTTCTAATAAAGCTATGTTGTAAATGTTTTGATAAGCTTTGCTTTGTTTTGTTTTGAAAAGTATTTGTTAAGCATGAATGATTACCCTTATTTTATGTATCAAGTATAAGCTTTGTTTTGGATGACATTCTTGGAACCGTCCTTTCGTGTTAGGGGACGTTAAGCCTAAGTAACACCGTCCTTTCGTGTTAGGGGACGTTAAGCCCAAGTAACAAGTCCTCCCATGCTAGGGGACTCTAAGCCTAAGTAGCATCGTCCTTTCGTGTTAGGGGACGTTAAGCCCATGTAGCACCCATGTTTGAATGTATTTGCTACCGACGGTCTGTGAACGGGTAGATATGTTTGATGTGCTACCGACGGTCTGTGAACGGGTAGATATGTTTGAAGTCCTACTGACGGTCTTTGAACGGGTAGATTTGCTATCGACGGTCTATGAACGGATAGTCACCACTGACGGTCTATGAACGAGTGGATAAGTATGTTTTGCCATCGACGGTCTGGGAACGGATGGATATGTTCTGTTTGGAATGTGATGACCCCAAGTATATGTTTTGATATAAGTTATGCCAAGTGTGTGTTCGTATAAGCTTTGCCAAAGTACATGTTTTGAACAAGTTATGATATGTATGCATGTTTACCAAGGACCTCGGGAATCATTCATGAAACCCCTTTATTACTTGTACCATTCACTGAGTTTTCATACTCACCCTCTCTATATATATGTAGGTTTCAAGCAAGAAGTCGGCTCTGCCGAGATGTTTATTTTGTAGCCGAGGTTTTGAATGCATGTTAGGTCGGCGTTGAGAACGTCGGCACTATGAAGATTATGTCCCTCGTCTTGTGTTTGTTTATGTCGGCTGTGAAGCCCTTTTGTTAAGGATGTAATATGTATTTTGCTTGTATTGTATTCAAGTTGTAAAGCTATAATTGAGATGTATGCCATTTCATTTGACTTATGCACAGCTCTTATGGACCATTTGTATGTTGAATTATTGCTTCCGCTCTTGTTAGCCCCATATGTATACTCTGATTGTGTGTGATCTTTGTAAGTTGGCCTTCGGTAATCTCGGATTACTGGCCATCTCGGCGCCGACCTTCTAGGGGCGGGTTGGGGTCGTGACAAGATCACCGCAAGTTTGTCTGCATTATACTGAGTCTTCACAGGTAGGAAATAAGCGGACTTAGTCAATCGGTCTACAATGACCCATATAGAATTCATACCCTAAGGAGTCCGTGATAATCCTACAACGAAATCCATGGTAAGATGTTCTCACTTCCATTCTGGGATTGGAAGGGGTTGCAACAATCCCGCTGGTCTCTGATGTTCTGCCTTTACTTGCTGACATTGCAAACATTTAGAGACGAACTCCGCGATCTCCTTTTTCATACTTGGCCACCATAAATTTTTCTTTAAATCTCGGTACATTTTAGTACTCCCCAGATGTATCGAAAATCTCGAGGCATGTGTTTCTTCTATCGATTTTCGCTTGATTTCTGGTACATTGGGAACACAGAATCTGCTTTGAAATTTGAGCACTGAATCCTCTAAATTGAATCCCGGTTTTGGTTTTGTCTTTAGCTCATCACTTATCTTTCTTAAGGTTCCATCCTCCGTTTGACGTAGTTTGATCTCTTCAAGTAAGGTCGGTTGGGCCATCACCGTTGCCACTATGGCCTCCTGTTCATGCATCACAAGATCTACCTTCATTTTGTCCAATTCAATCACCAACTCCTTTTGCTCTGTAAATAGATTTGCCAAGTTTCCCATATTTTTCCGACTAAGTGCATCTGCAACTGTGTTGGCTTTACCAGGATGGTAATGAATCTGCAAATCATAGTCTTTAATAAGTTTCAACCACCGTCGCTGTCGCATATTCAACTCTTTCTGGGTGAAAAGGTACTTGAGGCTCTTATGGTCGGTGTAGACTTCGCAAATAGTGCCATATAGATAATATCGCCATATCTTCAAAGCAAAAACTACTGCTGCTAGCTCAAGATCATGTGTGGGATAATTCTTTTCATGGGGTTTAAGCTGACGTGAAGCATAAGCGATAACTTTTCCATTCTGCATAAGCACACAACCTAGCCCTTTATGGAAGGCATCACTGTAGATCACAAATCCCTTAGTACCAGATGGTAAGGCAAGAACCGGAGCTGTAGTCAACTTTGTCTTTAATTCCTGGAAAGCAAATTCCCGTTGTTCTAACCATTCAAATGCAACTCCCTTTTGAGTCAATTGTGTAAGCGGTACCGCGATTTTGGAGAAATCTTGAACAAACCTCCTATAATATGCGGCTAACCCCATAAAACTACGCACCTCAGTTACATTGGTAGGAGTTGGCCAATTCACAATTGCTTCAATCTTAATGTGGATCAACAGAGACTCCTTCCTTTGTTATAACATGCCCTAGAAATGCCACCTCTTGTAGCCAAAATTCACATTTCTTCAACTTTGCATACAGTTTCTTTTCCTGAAGTGTTTGAAGAATTAAGCGAAGATGATTCTCGTGAGCTTCTGTATTCTTCGAGTATATAAGGATATCATAAATAAAGACCACCACAAACTCATCCAAGTAGGGCTTAAAGATATGGTTCATTAAATCCATAAATGTTGCTGGTGTGTTAGTAACTCTAAAGGGCATAACTAGAAATTCGTAATGGCCATATCGGGTTCGAAAAGCTGTCCTCTCAACATCATCAACTTTGACCTTTAGTTGGTGGTACCCAGACCGTAAGTCAATTTTCGAAAAGACCTGCGCCCCTTGTAACTGGTCAAACAAATCATCGATCCGCGGCAAGGGGGTACTTATTCTTGATTGTTACCTTATTGAGTTCCCTGTAATTGATACACAATCGAAGTGTTCCGTCCTTCTTTTTCACAAACAGAATTGGTGCACCCTAAGGTGACACACTCGGGCGAATGAACCCCTTATCAAGTAAATCCTGCAGCTGAGTCTTTAATTCCGTCATTTCAGCCGGTGACATTCTATACGGAGTCTTAGAAATAGGTTAGGTTCCCGGTATCACTTCATTGGTAAATTCAATTTCACGGTCCACTAACTCCCCTGGTAATTCTTCCGGAAAAACATCTGGAAAGTCACAGACCACTGGAATCGTGTCAGTACTTCTGCCCCATCACCTGCTCTTCCAGGATACTGCATAAATACCCTTGGCACCCTTTCTGAATTAGTTTACAAGCCTTTACTGCAGAAATCAAATAAGGTGGGAAAGTTACACTATGTCCCTGAAAAACAGTTCCTGATTGTCCCGGAGGGTGGAAACTGATTTGCTTAGTCAGACAGTCTATAGTTGTACCATATTCACTTAACCAGTCCATTCCCAGAATAATATCAAAATGAGTCATATCAAGAGGTAACAGATTGGCATATATCCAGATATCCCCAAGTTGGAGTTCACAAGCAAAATATACAGAAGCACAGATCATAGAGTCTCCCAAAGGTGAAGGCACACATAACACATAAGACAATGTTTCCTCAGATTTATCTAAATTTTGCGCAAATAATTTGGACATAAAAGAATGGGTTGAGCCCGAATCAAACAATACATAAGCAGAGTGACCGTGAACAATAAATGTACCTGACACCACTGTTGCCGCATTTTGCACATCCCCCGGAACCAATGCAAACACCTTGCCTTGTCTTGCGGTGTCTTTATTGTTTACAGATTTAGCAGCTGACTTGGTGTTGGAAGTTGGTGCAGACCCTACTGAACTTGTGACAGTTTTATTACCATTTTGTTGATTCCTCTGAGGGCAATCCCTTACCAAATGACCCGTTTTGCCACACCTAAAGCAAGCTCTAGACTTCCGATAACACGTCCCACGATGGTTCTTGTCACATTCTGAACAAACGGGGATTGAGTCTGATGCAAGGGTGGAAACACTAGAAGTCCCTGAGTTTTGTTTCTTGCTAGGTGGAGCAGTTGACCCCCTTGAAAATTGATTATTCTGCCTTTTTCCTTTCCATTCAGAAATTTGACTCTGAGTAGCAAGGTTTCCCTCTGCTATAACAGCCCTCTCCAACACATCGACATAGGTAGGTAACTTTAACATGCTGACTTTGTCCAAGATAGCACTCCGTAATCCCCCTTCAAATTTCCGTGCCTTCTTATAATCCGTATCCACCATATGAGGCGCAAACCGAGCTAATTCTGCAAATTGAGCTTCATACTCTGCAACGGTCTTGTTTCCTTGTCTGAGAGTTTCAAATTCGGTCACCTTCTTATCCCGCATACTTTGGGGAAAGTACTTGTCATAAAACAGCTCCAAGAATCTTTCCCATGTTAACCCCGGGTGTATAGTTCTTGTAAGCATCCACCACCTCCGTGCTTCATCTTCAAGAGTGAAGGCAGCAAGTTGCACTTTTTGGGCTTCGGTACAAGGAAATACTTCGAATAGCTTTTCTATTCCCAACACCCATGCCTCAGCTTTCATTGGTTTTATTCCTCCCTTAAAGGATGGCGGCTTCATCTTTTTAAACTCCTTTGTGAGTGTAATGGTTTGGTCCTCAGCTTGGAAATCTTGTACCACAGGTGGAGGTACCGATGGCGGTGGCGGTTGTGGTTGTGGCTGTTGTTGTTGTTGCCGTAAGGTCTCCGCCATGTCCATGATCATTCTCTCCATCCTGTCCAACCGTGCAGAAGTAGCATCTTCCGGGTCTTCCGTTCTTGTTCTCACCATATTCTACATAACAATCAATTACAACATGCACAACAAATGTACAATAGGCATGGTTCAAAATCGTTAGCGTTAGCAGAATACATTTACCGTTGCCATCAATCTTTTCATATACTTTCAGAATGGGATACACGATGCCTAAGTCTTTTCTAGACATCCTAAGGCTCAATGGATCCGTGTGTGAGATAGCAACTCGTGCTCTGATTCCACTTGTCAAGCCCCAAACTCGCCCCTAAAAGTTTGGGCATGACTTATTCAGAAACGGACACTTAACTTGCTAGATATAACATACGGGGCCTGAACAGAAGCATTTAATATCATACAATAACATAAAATAACATCCATTGAGCTACCACTACTATGCCAGGATCACAAACATTGCATAAGGCAAATGAACATACAGTGACATATACTTGGGAGCTAGTTATATACATATACATACACGGACTCAACCCCATGACTGGGCGAGTAACAAAAGGAATATACATTTTAACTATAGACTGACAATAAAAAAATAAGCCAAAAGCTTAGCGAAACTCCACAAAATACACAGGCTTTAGCTAGGTGCCTGGACACACAGAGGTTGACAAAAGAGAGACGGCTTCGAGGGTTAAGTCTGACCTTCAGATTGATTACCTACAGAATCAGACAAAATACAGAGTGAGCCAAGCTCAGTGAATAACAGTACTTAAAGAATTCAATGATCAATTTGAATTATAATACATATCAATACGTAAATGAGTGCAAAGACATATAGTTAAACTGATGCGGTAACTATTTCCAGAACGACCTTGGGCCTAGTCATTAGACAAAGTGGCTTTAAGCCCAGATTAATAGAGTGGCTTTAAGCCCAGAGATATACAGAACGGCCTTAGGCCGGACATATTTCATAGATTGGCCAGAGGCCTAACAGAGTCCACAGATTGGCCAGAGGCCTAACAGAGTTCACAGATTGGCCAGAGGCCCAGATATCATTGAAGCATAATAGTTTCAATGTCATTCAGAGTTCCAGAGTTGTATAGAAGTTCACACATCCTTTTAGTCGTTCATAAGTTAACGTAGTTGATATACAATTAATAGAATGCCAATAGTAACTATTAGCGGTAAGTAACGCGTACTGCTACAGTACTATTACTCACAGTGTTGTGGCGGAGCGCTGGTTCCTCCCGAAGTGTGTCCTACACACATAGATAAGTCACAAATTAATTCTTTTCCTTGTTAAACCATTTTCGAACTCGCTTTGCTTTAATGAATTTATCAATATAAAAAATGCACCAAATACAGATTTTAACAATATTAGAGGGTCAAGCACGTAAAACGGAGTAACCCATCTTTTTCAGCATGGGCCGCACGTGCGGCTGTGAGCCCTGCACGTGCGGCAAGGGTCTTCGCACGTGCGGCAGTGATGCCCTGCATGTGCTTTTTAAGCAGTAGCCAAAGTCCCAAATTCCCCATTTCCCGCACGTGATGACTCCCGCACGTGCGGCAGTTGCTCCTGCACGTGCGGCCATGACCCCCGCACGTGCAGCGATTCTGCACATTTTCGGTTCGAATTTCCCAACAAAACCCAATGTTTGGTGAGTACTTACAAGGCCCAAATGGATCCATTACTTGATGAAATATGGTTCAAAAATCATGTATATAGACATTATGTAATCTCAATATAATTTGAATCTTATTCTTTAAAACTTGTAAACATAACCCAATTCCACAATACCTCCAATTTCCTCACACTTCCACACATACACACACACGCACACACACACATGCAACCATATATCCATGTAGATGGGTTTAAGTTTGATAATTGAGGAGATGAGATGAAATTCTCACTAATAATTCAATAGAATCCCAAATCAACCAAACACAAGAAACAACAACTCAATTGAGCACTTAATACACACATCACTTATATTAACCCTAATTTACATGATATAGAGGAATTCTTACTCAATTCAACGAGAGGGATCCAATAGAATAGGTTAAACATACCTTAAGTTAGAATCTCTACAAACCCTCTTAATTTCCCCCAATTTCTTCCTTGAAGATCTTCTCCTCTACTCTCCTTCTCCAATTCTCTTCTAGGAGATATTTGTGAAGTGAATTCCCAAGTCAAAGGTTAAAGGGACAAATATATATAATTGAAGTGAATAAGACAAAAATCAATCAGTTTAATCATCCCAAATCAAACTTTTACAAAAATGCTTATTATGGCTTAAAAATTATGTTGATCTCAAATGTAAAATCAATTTCAGATTATCAAGCCTCTAAGGTTCTCAATTTCTGATTCAAACATTATGCTGGTGACAGATTTTTCTCTTATTAGACAGATATGCATCCATAACCGTAGGATTCACTTCATTAGGCTTAATTCCACATAAAATTTCTCAATGAGCATTTAAAAGTACAGACTAAGGCACTGAAAATATACCAGAAACAGATATGAGGGTCGGGTTATTACATAATTCTTGTGGGCATACCGGCTTATTAATATGAACAACTTTTTTGTTGCCACATCTGAGGCTGCTGGTTGCACTTCCTTTGGTAGTTATATGAACTTTCAGTATTGATTCTTGAAGGTGAACCCGAAAGAGGTAGTGCAAAGGTGGCCTTGTAAAGTTGCCTTATAAGAGACTAGAAAGGTGGTGTAGCATTAATTATACTAGCAGGTGCATGTACAAAATTGGATGACAGTTATAGCTGTCTGAAATGTGGCCTAGTTTTCAGGAGCAATTTTTGAAAATAAAAAAGTGTGACAATTTGTCTACACGAAATTAAATATACACACTGTATAATAGTACAAATTAATTTTATGTTTGAGCAAATTACGTTGGAAGTATCTATAGAATGCACCTTGTGTCATTTTTGTCTTTATAGTTTTAGTTGGCTTGATTTTGATCTTCAATTTTAGATTTCATGTCAATTTAATCTAATAAAAAATGATAGTTATCGTTTTTGACGAAAATTGCACATGTAAATGGCACATCTTGTGTTTTAAGTGTAAAATAGTCAATTTGTCCATTAGGGGGGAAGGGCTTTAGGTGCCAGGGTTAAAGGGGTGTGCTTTAGAAATGGGGTTGGAGTTGGGATGCTACAAGGGGCTACAATGTGATGGGTAAGTGCTAGAGAGGTTGCAAATGGTGAGGCTGGGATAGGGGGAAGGGCTGGATGATGTCCAATGATGGATGCAAAGGTGACGGTGGCTTTTAGGGGGAGGGGAGGGGTGGGGGTGATGATGACATAGATGGCAAATCTCTTATTTCCTCTCTCTCTCTCTCTCTCCTGCCTCTATTCTTTTCCCTTACCTTTCTCTCTCATTTGTTCTCTTTGGTTGATTGAGCAGTTGATGGTGGTTAGTTGATGGTTGGTTATGAGGGCGTTTGATGGTAATTCGTGGAGATGGTAGGGGGTTTAGATTGTCGGATGATGGTGGTGGGATGGGTGAGGTGGGTTGAGCATATGATGGCTTGTGAGCCTTCTTTTGATTAAGAATTGTTTGTTGGAATTGGTAATTCATGTATCGTGGTAATTAAATGTTGAGATGCCTTGAGAATTGAGTCGCATTATTTGAATGTGTATGGTTTGAGATAGCTCAACCTATTGGAGTTATATAAAAGTGGTGAGAGTTTCTTGGTGAAGTGTTCAGATTGGTCCTTAAGAGAGTGTGAGGCTTGTGTCATTTGGTAATGAGAATAATGTTGTGTTAGTTATTTGGGGTGTACTAAATAAGTGCATTTTTTGTCTTTTTAGACTAAAAAGTTGAGGAAAAAAAGATGGATGTTTGGATTAACTTTTTGTCTTTTTACGAAAAAATGTGTAATAAAAAATTGTATAAATAAGTGTATAAGAGAAGTAAAGTAGAATAGGCTGTACGACGCGTTTTCTGTGCAGGGGGAAGAAGATAAGAAAATGATTGCCTCCTTCGCGGGGCAACCATTTGGACTGTGTTGTTCGGTCCGTGGGGCCTATCACGAGTCCCATTTTGATAATCTAAACCGTTTAATATCTAGAACTCGTCGAGTACTATATGCCTGTAAAAAATCACATTGATCGGGTATCGAAATCACATTGATCGGATTAGTTTTTGTTCACCAATTAACTATAACACCATCCTTTTTTTTATGCAAAACTAATTTCATCATATAATTAACGATATCCGATCAACTTGACTTTTTACAGGCATATAGTACTCAACGAGTTCTACATATTGAATGGTTCAAATTATCAAAATGTGACCCGTGGTGGCCCCTACAGGCCGAACAACACTGTCTAAATGGTTGCCCGCGAAGGAGACAATCATTTTTAAGACCAATACAGCGCACGGACAGCCATCATTTCTAAATGGTTACATCACTTCATTTTTAAAACCAGTTGAGTTGTATTTTTTATGTTTAAATTTATTTTTTTTTGTATTTTTTTGTGAATAGTGATAATTTTTTAGTTTTTTAAGTAACTTTTTGACTTTTTGTCTTTTTCACAAGATGTCAAACTAGGCCTTAGTATATTCGGGTTGGTACAATTAGAAAGTTTGCCGTTGACCCTATTGGTCTTCTTGCGAGTGGGGTGAAGTGTTTAAGTGCCACATAGGCATCAATGTTAGAGTGGGTTGACTTGAGAATGGGAGTGGTGTGATTGAGTTTCAAAAGAGAGAAATGTTTGGAGAGAGTGGTCATAGTGTGATTAGTTTAGTGGAGTCTTACGTGGACTCATTGGAGGTGTGGGAGTGTGTGTCGAACCCCATGTAGGGGTGAACGATATTGTGTAAATGTCAGTGTTGGTGCTAAGTGTAGAGAGTTTGTTGAGTTGGTTGGTTAGCGTCGGGAAAGGATCGACAGGGAGTCACCTCGGAAATTGTCTTGGCTTTGGGTAAGGAGTGTCTTGGATCACACTCGAGAGTGTTGAGTTTTGCTTGTGTAAGCGTGATGCTTCATGTGAAAATCCTTTGAATTGGGTAGTATAGTGGAATCTTGATTTCGTGAGAAAATTTCTTGAGTTGGGATAGTGTGGTGAAATCTTGGTTTTGTGATTGTAATTGTTCCGTGTAATTGACAAGTTATGATGATGATTGTAATGGGACGAGACTCCCAAAATTTATAAAGTATATGTGCATTGTTGTATATTAGCACCGCTATTGTTGTTATAAATTGTTATTTTAGAAGATATTATGATTATGGTATTACCGTAGTAGTGATGGGTAATATTGAGTGATGGTTGAGGGTCATCTAAGAGATGAATTCGGAAATGAATTTTTTACAATGTTGTGACCTTGAATGGCACTCTTAAATTGGGAATATATTTGTTGTAAATCGCACTTAATTGTGAAAAAGGAAGTGACTGTGAAATAATGGACGTGAGTATGTGTTATGAGTAACAATTGACTATTTTCAGAAAATGTTTGCAAACATTTGGACTTTCACCAAAAATAAAAATAATAAATAAATAAATAATTGGAAACCTTTTCATGGGAACGCGGTGTGAATTGTGTACCTTTTGAGAAAGTTTTGAAAGAGTTTCTTTGTATGCAGTTTTCAGAGAAAAATGAAGATTTTATTTTTATAACAAAAAAATGTGTAGAAATTCTTTAACCTCGTATGGTTATTGTTAGAATAGGAAATAATATTTGTTATATTTTATTCTTATTTGATTTTATTTTTCCTTAATTAATGTAATGGGCTGGCTCATAATTTATACTTTATGGCACTCTTGTAATTATGCATTATTATCAATATAAAAAGGGATGAGGTCTCACTCATTCCCTATCTCTTTCTCTTCTCTAAACTTACATGATATCAGAGCTATGCCCTAGTCGTCTTTCCTTCTCTGTTACCCATCACTACAGGTGATCTCGTTTCTTCTATATATCATACGACAACCTTTACCCAGCCACTCGATAACCTTCCGACAACCCCATAGCCTCGTTTCTCCTTGTTTTCCTCTCAACAGCCCTCACCCATGCTTCCCTCTCCCTCGGCCGGCTTCTCCAGCCACTGCCGAGGATTCCTAGCCTTCTTGTTGGTTTGGTTGGTAGCCCTTCTAGGGTAGCCTGGGGTAGTCTTTTCCTCTAAGAAGTCTTCTGGTGATGTAAAACAGTACCTTTAAAAAAAAAAAAAAAAAAAAAAAAAACCTGGATTCTTAATTCTCTATGCTTTTTATAGTGACTGTTATGCTTGTTCTTCCACTCTCATCTTTCGAGTTTGTGATTGGCATCGTGTTTGAGAAATAGTTAGTAGAGTTTTCATAGCAGATTTGACTAGTGAATCTACTACCTCTCAGCCATCTCAAGGCGAGCGTTCTATTATCCCTTCCACTATGACTGATAACCTCAAGCTTGGCCTTAAAAATCACCATCTCTCTATTCAATGGTTAGAATTACCTAGCGTGGTCACAGAGTCTGACTATTTTCTTAAAGAGCAGATGGAAGATGAGATATGTTGATGGGAGGGTACATGCACCCAGTATCACAGACCCTCGTTATGACCAGTGGGAGATCAACAATTCTTTGATTATGGATTGGTTGATACATTCTATGGTTCCAGAAATTGGACAGGGCTACTTGTTTATGGACATTGCTCAAGATATTTAGGAGGCCATAACTACTACTTACTCTAGGAAGGGGAACTTCTCACAGGCTTTCAAGTTACGTCGCTTCATTGAGAGGTCGGTACAAGATGAAATGACTATCCTCTAGTATTTTACCTTCTTAACAATGGGTGGAAGCGACTTGATCACCTTCAGGATTACAAGCCTGTATGTCCCATTGATTCTGCTGGTTACCAGAAGTTTGTAGAGAAAGAGCGGGTTTTCAAGTTCTTGGAAGGCCTGAATGTGGAGTGTAATCCTGTTCGGAGTAGAGTACTTGGCATGGACGTGCTTCCATCTCTCCAAGAAGCCTTTGTTTTTGTGCAGAATGAGAAAAGTCACTGCTCTGTTATGTTTCCTCCTGTCACTACCGATCACTCTATTTTGGTTTCTACATCCCCTCGAGATGGCGAGTGTGTGACTCGTGGTTCTCGTCCTTCCTTTGAGAAATATTATCTTTTCTGTGACTACTGTCGTAAACCTCACCACACTGGAGACACATGTTAGAAGCTGCATGGGACTTTTTCTGGTGGTCAAGGAGACCGTCCTGGTACTCAAGGGGGTCAGTTTGGTCAGTTTAGAGACTAAGGGGCCAATGCTCGGACACATCTTTCAGACACGGTTGAGCTATCACCTTCATCACCACTTGCTAGACCGTCAAGCCTCCACATCTGTCGCAGGTGCATCCTCTTTTTCATTTGCCAATTCAGGTAACTTGGCTTCCTTCACATGTGCATTGTTATCTCATACTATTGTGCCATGGATTATTGATTCTGGTGCTTCCGACCATATGTCTGGTTCCTCTTATTTTTTCTCAGAGTATAACCCTTCCCCAGGTCAAGAAAAAGTGCATATTGTTAATAGTACTATTTTGTCCGTGTTAGGGAAATGTTTAATTCATGCCACCTCGTCCCTTCCTTTATCTTTTGTACTTTATGTTCCCAATTTTAGTGTTAATCTTTTATCTTCTAGTCATACTACTCGTGATTTGAATTGTAGCGTGACATTTTTTTCCTGATCATTGTCTTTTTTAGGACCTTATCACAAGGAAGAGAATTGGCAATGGTAGAGAGGAACATGGTTTCCACATTTTGGATCAGACAAATAAGCTGGCTCATTCATCTATTCAGTTATCATCCTCCAAGGAAGATCTTTGGCTATGGCACCGTCGTTTAGGGCATCCCTCCTTTTTACTTCTTAAACATTTATTTCCTTTTGTTTTTGAGAAAAATAATGTGTCTGATTTTCACTATGAGTCTTGTCAACTTGGAAAACAACACAAAGTTTCTTTTGTTCCTTCTATTAAGAAAAGTTTAATTCCATTTTCGTTGATTCATTCTAATGTATGGGATTCCTCTCGGTTTGTGTCTTTAAAGGGTAAAAAATGGCAAGAGTGAAGTGTTTTCTTTGTTTCAAAACTTTCATAGAATGGTTTGCACTCAGTTTGGGGCGATTGTCAAAATTCTGCGTTCTGATAATTTAGGGGAATATATTGACTCTGGTCTTGCCAGTTATTTTACCACATATAGCATTATTCACCAAACTTCTTGCACTAATACTCCTTAACAAAATGGTGTTGCAGAATGAAAAATTTGCCATCTCCTTGATGTGGCTCGTTGTCTATCCTTTGAAATGCGTGTCCCTCGATCATATTGGGGGGAAAGGGTTTTCATTGTTGTTTATTTGATTAATCGTCTTCCCACCAAAGTCCTTAAAAAACAAACCCCTCTCCAAGTTTTGTTCGGATCTACGTCTTCTGGGTTCTCTATTCTCCCTAAGACCTTTGGATGTGCTTGTTTGTCCGTAATCATCCACCTACTCATGGTAAATTGGATCCTAGATCTCTTAAGTGTGTTTTTCTAGGTTACTTTGCCATCCAAAAGGGCTATAAGTGTTATCATCCTCCATCTCGCAAATGATTTATCTCCATAGATGTCACCTTTTTTTGAGTCTTAGTATTACTTTCTGACCTCCTCGTTACAGTCATTCCTTTAGGGGGAGCCTTGGTGTGAAGAGATTCTTGTGCCACTACCACCAGTGGTTGAATAGA
Organism: Camellia granthamiana; assembly: GCA_036172215.1. Taxonomy (NCBI): domain Eukaryota; kingdom Viridiplantae; phylum Streptophyta; class Magnoliopsida; order Ericales; family Theaceae; genus Camellia; species Camellia granthamiana. The sequence goes on along the minus strand of CM069906.1, from coordinate 44,425,739 downwards.
TAGAGGATGTTGAGCCAGCAATTGTTGTGGAAAAGGAAGAAGGTAAAGTTTATGTCAGGGACAAAGACAGACATAAAGTCACCTGGATGCAAGAGACTACTTTCCCTCCTCTACTGCCAACTTCTTTCCCGGATGAGTGTCTAGAGTCATTCCCCTCTCCTGAGAGTTGAGGTAATTTTGATTTTAATTCTCCTATTCCTGAGTTGTCAGATCTTGATGTTCCCATTGCTAATAGGAAAGGGGTTAGGTCATGTACTCAATATCCAATTACTAATCATGTCTCTTATTCTAATCTGTCTCCCTCATATAAAGCTTTTATGTCTAAAATTTCTTCTGTGAGTCTGCCTAATAATTTTCAGGATGCTCTCTTCATTCCTGAATAGAACCTGAATAGAAATATGCCATGATAGAGGAGATGCGAGCTCTTAGCAAGAATGGCACTTGGAAGTTAGTGGAGTTTTCTAGAGGCAAAAATCCAATTGGGTGTAAGTAGGTGTACACTGTGAAACACAAAGCAGATGGTTTCATAGAATGGTATAAAGCAAAACTGGTTGCTAAAGGCTTTACTCAGACTTATGGGGTAGATTACCAGGAGACATTTGCACTGGTTGCTAAGATGAACTTTGTGAGAATACTACTCTATCTTGCAGCAAATTTGGATTGGACACTTCATTAGCTTGATGTGAAGAATGCCTTCCTTCGTGGAGACCTAGAAGAACAGGTCTATATAGATATTCCCCCTGGTTTTGAGGATTCTAGGTCTAAAGGTAAAGTGTGCAGGCTCCGGAAGTCACTTTATGGGCTAAAGCAATCCCTTACGGCTTGGTTTGAAAGGTTTGCTCAAGCTATGCTGCGATATGGGTTCAAGTAAAGTCAAGCTGATCACACCTTATTTGTGAAACACTCCTCACATGGTAAGACCACAACTCTTATTGTTTATGTTGATGATATTGTTCTGACAGAAGATGATGTTAAGGAGTTCCCCAATTGAAGGAATATTTAGCCAAGGAGTTTGAAATCAAAGACTTAGGCAATTTGAAGTATTTTTTGGGCATTGAATGTCATCTCCATATGTCAAAGAAAGTATGTACTTGACTTGCTAATGGAAACTGGAACTTGGAGGTAGACTATGTGATACACCTCTAGAATCGGGCCAGAAACTAAGTGAGGATCAAGGGGGAGATCCAATGGACATGGGAAAATACCAGAGGCTAGTGGGTAAGCTCATATACTTATCACACTCACGTCCAGACAGACATTGCCATTTCTGTGAGCATGGTTAGCTAGTTTATGCATGCTCCTAGAAATTCTCACTTAGAGGCAGTTATGAGAATCCTGAGGTATCTGAAGTCTTCTCTGGTAAAGGCTTTCTTTCTTAAAATATGGACATCTCAGTGTGGAGGCATTTACTGATGCGGATTGGGCAGTCACTGACAAAAGATCAACTTATGGATATTGCACATTTGTTGAAGACAACCTAGTCATATGGTGAAGTAAGAAACAGGATGTGGTTGCTAGATCTAGTACTGAGGCTGAATTTAGGGTTATGGCTCAGGGTGTATGGTATTATTAGGAGACTTGGGGGATCTATCAGACCGATTCCATGAGATTGTACTGTGACAACAAGGCGGCGATTAACATAACTCATAATCTAGTTCAACGTGACAGAACCAAGCATGTAGAGATTGATAGACACTTCAGCAAGGAAAAGCTCATTAGTGGCAACATATATACTCCATTTGTGTAGATTGGGGACTAACTAGCAAATGTTTTCACCAAAGGAATAGGGAGCAAACTATTTCATGACATTCTCAACAAGCTGGACATGACAAATATCTTTGCATCAGCTTGAGGAGGAGTGTAATGTCCTGAAATAATAACCATTATTTATCCTATGACAATTATTAAATAACAATGCATTTCCGAACACAATATCCTTCCATTCATATGATTCTATCTTTTTACAAAAGTGTAACACTTGCAGTAATACATTCATAAGTCCTAACCCTGAATCTGTAGCATGTGTCATAAGCAAAAGATATGAAATAAGAGTTAAATAGATATAGTAATGCCCTATTGGCTACAATTTTCCAAGACGATGTTTGGTTATAACAAAAGTGAGTTTGAAACTCAATACAGATAAAGCCCTAGGCTTATACAAACATAATTACAAAATAACAAAAGAAAGCTATCGGCTTCAAGTTCTTCCAAGCTACGGCCTTGTCGGAGGCATATGATCTGCACCTAAAAATGGTTTTCCACATAAGGTGAACCAAAGCCCAGTAAAGATACTCTAACACAATGTATGAATCTTAATAGAGTTATAAGGTGAATGCATATGCAATGCTTGTGTCAAAACATTTTATATCTTTTTTCCAAAACCATATTATGCCAAGTTTATATCATAGTTCATGAAATCATTTACGTTACAATAGAAAATAGGATACTGGATACAACACTGGGAATCTCTAGGGTGTGCCTGCAAGTAGGCTATAAGCATTACCAATTGTTATTTTTACCGGTATTAACCGGAAGGCTCGGCACATATCCGTGTGGGGTTTCTGGACTTTCACGAAAGACGCACATGCTAACTTAATACCACAACTACACTCCATACCGAGATTCATCAAGGTATTCACTCATTTTTTTCAAAACAATAAACATTTTCAATAAGTTAAATATGTTACAATGCTCAATGCAAATGGATGAGAAATTAGTTTCAATTCACCTAATTCTCATATAATTTCTATAATAATCATAGTTATCCTCCACCGATAACCCAAAATAGATATCTCTAAACAGATAAATAATTTCCAATAAAGATATATTTTCCAACATTTCAAGACAGGAGTGATAATCCATATCCAACTCCACCACCATTATCATCATCGTTCCAATTTCATAAAACAAACATCAATTCCATTTTGTCTTTACAAAATCAACTATTCACAATTAAGGGCAAAATCTCATTTCTTTAAAAATCAATTCCAAGGATAAAATACCTCATTTTCTTACAACTCAACCACATTTACAATCCCACAATCATTTCCAAGAAACTATTTTGAAAACTCCTCTTTTGATTTCAAAGTCAAAACCCTAGGTTTTATTCAAAAATTTCCAAACCACAATCTTGTTCAGAAAAACAAATAACTAAGTTAAAAACCATACAAAAGTGTAGAGAAATCCCTACTTTAAAGCTAGAAGATGAAAGAGTGGAGAAACCTCGGCGAAGTTGAAAACTAACTTTGCTCCAATTAGAATGAAGCTCTAAGTGAGCTCTACCTTTTTAATCAAAGGGACTAGGGTGAGGAAATGTATGGATCGAGAGAGAGAGAACGAGAGAGAGAGAGAGAGTAGATCTAAAGTTTTGAAATGTTTAGACAGAGAGAGAGGGGGACTCAAAAAGTGACTTTTCAAAACAAACATATGCGCAGACTGCTCGAGCGTAGGAATAGTCGTTCGAGTGACCAGACACAACAAGAGAGACCACTCAAGCAAACAAAGTACCACTGAGCGAAGAACACCACCTTCCTAGTACTTTTGCAGGCCTGCAAAAGTATTGAAAGTTCCAAAAGACCGCTCGAGTACAAGAAGGACCACTCGAGTAAGACCGCTTGAGCATAAGAAACACCGCTCGAGCGAAGAATGCCATACTCCTAGTACTTTTTTAGATCTACAAAAGTATTGGAAGTTCTCAAAGTTTGCTCGAGCGAACAAGCCAAAATCTGGGCAGCAACAACTTTTAAAAATTAACTCCTAACCTGTTTCAAACACAACCAAGACACTCCAATAATCAAACTCAACAAGGAATAAGATGGAAGAAGACATGAACAACCATCAAGACAAGAAAACCCGGATCCAAAACAATGAACGTGTCGGGTTTAAACCAGAATCACTCTAGGGAGTGTTAAAATAGGAAATAATATTTGTTATATTTTATTCTTATTTGATTTTATTTTCCCTTGATTGATGTAATGGGCTGGCCCACAATTTATACCTTATGGAACTCCTGTAATTACGCATTATTATCAATATAAAAAGGGATAAGGTCTTACTCATTCCCTATCACTTTCCCTTCTCTAAACTTATAGTTGTATTATGTAATGGTTTGAGTATGGATTGTTGATACGTAGTTGTGTATTTTATTTGTAGTGGATTAGTATTATTGGAACTTTTTGCGCCGGAGAATCACCCTTGTGAACCAGGTTTCCTTAGTAGAGCCCTCTACCATTTTTGAAGTCGATTGAGAAATTCTTGAAGTGACTGCGGGTAGATCTTTGGGTTTGAATGGTTGAACAATCGAAAATTGTTTGGTGTTGTAAGTGGTTGAGGCGTGGGTAATGTATTTGGGTGTGCGAGTAGAACCCTTTGATTTGAATTCTAGTTTCGTAGACCCCAATGGGTTCTTGTGGGTCACAAAGGCATTTGTGACTACACTCATTTGATTTATTGCTCCGGAATCCATATGTAATGCGAAAACTTCTATTTTGTTTGATCGAATCTCCTTTTATTCTATGAGTCGGGAAATGACTCACCATGTCATTATCTTGCTATTCATGTTGCTCGAGTGTCTTTGGGGCACTAAGATAAGAGGTCGGGATATGGAAAACTATCTCAAGTATTGATCTAAAATTTGAATTGGTGGTTGTAGTTCTTTGTGATTGTCTTACCTTGAGCCTTGGTGTCTATTTGTTATTACACTATTCTAATCCTTTTATTCGAGGATGAAATTTCTTAAAGTGGGGTTGTGATGTCCTTGTCTTGGCCTAACTTGAATTAGAATATTTAGACTTGTCATTTTAGTTTCGGAACCGTGAGCATCATGTGATGTGTTGCTGCTTGCGAATTGAACCGTATCAAGCCTTTCTTAGCATTTTACTCAGTTAGAAATTTCAAAATTCAAGCGTAAGGATGAAACAGATAAGTGTGGGGGCGCCTTGGGAAATTGTTTTGCACAGCAGATAGTTCCAGGGGTAAACTACCAATAGGTCCTACTTTTGAGACTTATTACCCATTAAGTCCTATTGATAAATTTATTAAGTGATAAAGATAAATTTATCAGTCTTTTATTTTTATAAATAAATTTATAGTGATAAATTTATCAGTCTCTTTGTTTTTATAAATAAATTTATAGTAATAAATTTATCAATCTCTTATTGTTATAGTGTTAAATTTATTAATTAGGACCTGTAGGTAAATAAGTTTAGTTAATAGGACTGATTGGTAAGTACCCCTAGTTCCAGACATGCTGCTGGTGGGCCCACAAGTGCAGTTTGGTGCAGCCCAGTTTTGGTTGAGGAAGTGGGGCTCTGTACGTGCAATGGATTAGGTCTGCACGTACGAAAGAAGAACAAGGCTTGGGGATTCTTCTCTACAAGGATCCACACGCGCGGCGGGGGAGTCCTGCATGTGTAGATATGTGTGACAAGGACCTCCACACGTTTGGCCTTCTGCATTTTTTTTTGGTTTTTTGTGCCCAACTCCATTTTCTGTTGATTTCACCCATTTTCCCCCCATTTCTCTTTGTTCTCTCTCTCTCTAAGACTCTTTTCTCTCTAAAAATCCACCAAAATTCACAAATTTCTCCATCCAAACAAGTCCATCAAGTTTTTGATACTAGTTCTGTGGACCAAAATGACGAGTGTGTTGAGGGCGTTGTTTTGACTTGTGGTGATCAATTTTCAACAAGTTCGAATTTGAGGATTTTTGAGCTTGGTTCTCCTCTTCTCTTCAAGAGGTAGAGATTTCTTTATTTCTCTTTAATACACTTTCATAGATAGATATGTGGTATTTTATATTACATGAAAAACTTGGAGTATGTTTGGTTTGAGTTTGAGAGATGAATTTTAGAAAAAAAATTCTAAAAAATTGTTTGGTTTGAGATTTTTCTCAAAAAATTTCTAAAATCACTTTCTCTCTCTTACACATCAATCAATTACTTTTTCTCTCTCCTCTCTCCTTTTCAATCACTTTTTCTCTCACACACATCTACTCAATTCTCCTAAAATATCAAATCATCCCAAACTCCCACAAAAAAATTTTCTCTCAAAATATACAACCAAACAAACCAAAAAAATTTCTAAAACAACTCTCTCAAATTTTTTTTTTAAAAATAACTCTCCCAAAAACAAACCAAACAAGCCCTTGATTTCTGGCAAAATTTTTTGAAAAGCATGTAGATGAAAGTTAGGGTTTTGAATTAAAATGTTTAAGCTCATGTTTTATGAGAAAAGTTAGTGATCATGAAAAAACTTTCATGAAAATGATCATGAAAGATTTATGACTCTTGGATTACCTTGATTAGTGTGTACTGTTTTATTTTAAGTGTAATCCAAGAGTCATAAATATTTCATGAAAGTTTTTTCATGATACCTAACATTGCTCATGTTTTATTGTTGATTATAAGAGTTTTATGCTAAAAGAACATGTTTAAGAAGATTAAGAATTTTGTTAATTTTAAAAGTTTATTTTATTTATTTATTTATCTTTTGGCACAAACAAACTTGATACTCATATCACCCACTCATTTCTTCAGGCAATAATGAAAATTGTACCAATATTGTAACACTTGTGCTTTATAAATCAACGCGACACATTTAATTTCATTATTTTTGTTATTGAAATCCTTTGGTTGGTGTATCTTGGTGTCGGTTGAGTGAAATCCAACCTATACTTTGATAAGGATGTTGATTTGCACTCAAATCTGTCAGAAAAATGCTTTAGAAGTTTTAATTTTCAATTTGGGTGTTGACACTAGGTTTCCTGGGGTCGACACTTGCATTCTTTTTATTTCTCTTGAAGTTTCTGCTTCTTGGTGTCAACTCCACCTATTCTTGGTGTTGACACGCCTGACTTTGAGTGATCTAGTGCAGTGCAGCACTGCTTTCTGATGTCGATACCTAGGCTTCTTGGTGTTGACACTCCACTTGTGTTGAACATGCTAAAGCGTGCCATTGCATTTGGGTGTCAACACCTCACCTTCAGGTGTCAACACTTGACAGAAAAAATCAGAATTTCTGTTGCGTATAGCAGCCCATTTTTTTTGTTAAGATTTTTGATTTTATATTTTAAGTATTCTTGCGCCCTACAATCTACTTTTGTCCTTGCCCTATAAATAGAATCACATCCTCTCTATTTCCTCACTTTTTCTCAGGCTTGAAGATGATGCTAGAGGTTCTCTTGGTTGAATAGTTGAGGTGGCAGCGACGGTTGCTGTTGTGGCGGTGGTTGGTGGTTCACCGCCCCGATCGGGGTTAAGGTGGAGGTTGAGGAAGATGGTTGCGGAGGCCAAAACGACATCAGATTGGAAGTCATGAAAGCCTTCATCATCGAAACGTTGTCATCGGTCTAGAGATTTATCATCAGTAACCAGTAATTGGTCATTGAGAGAGAGAGAGAGAGAGAGAGAGAGAGAGATGGGTAGTTGTGTTAATAGAAGTGACTGGTGTGGGGGCAGTGAATACACTTGGGAGGAGATAAATCTAGAGTTTTGGTAGGTGAATTTCGGGTGAGGGTGGGTTGAGAATGGAGATGATTGGAAAATGCAAGAAGCCGCCATTGTAGAGAGACAGAGAGAGGAGTATAACACACCTAGATGGGTAGAGAGAGAAAGATGGAGGAGAGAGGAACATGGGTTTGATTTCAACAGATAACATGTGTGGATCCAAACAAATTCAGTGTCCTCATGGACCAAAACAAAACGACCATTGGATCTATGTCCTTAAAAGTCTATTGAATGGACCTATGGCCTCAACATCTTTATTAGTATCTTAATATTAATTTATATTGTGTTTTCTATTTAACATGAAATTTGTATTTAATTTAAATGGACAAATTATAAATATATCTCTTGAAATTTGATTAAAATATGAATCGCCTTTATGGTTCTGGAATTACATTCTATCCTTTGAGATTTTTAATTTCATAACAAATTACTCATTTTATTAATAAATCATCAAGTCAATTAACAGCCGTTAATGATATTAGAAATATATTTCAATTAATAATTTAAGTAATTTTATTATTGTATAGGAGAGCAATTATGAATTTTATTTTTTTAATTAATTTTGTTAAATAAAAAATTCTAACAATGGGGTATTTGTAATTTTACAAATCACAGGGGCAATCTATATTTTTAGCAACCCTTAGGGGTGTATTTGTAATTTATCCAATTTAAATTTTATGCACCTATATACAATACGTGTAAATAATTCAAAAGTAACGTTAAAGAAAAAATCAATACTTTATCTATGTATTTTCTTCTTAATTCAACTACAACATATTTATATTTAATTTTTTAAATAAATTTTGTATAACTTTTATTTCTACATATTTTTATTTTCCAAATGAATATGAAAAAAAATTAAATAATTAGAATCACTTTTAATTTTATGTTACTAATTCTCCTTCTAATTAAATTATTATTTTTAATATCAAAACGATGATTTATTTTATTATCTTACAATTTACTATATATTTTATAAAATCATCATATAATAATTATATTTTTATAGTCCGATATTATTAAAATTATTAAAATATACCAATAATTTAACTAAAATTATTATATATAAGTATTCAAATAACATTTTTATATTATAATAGAGTTAAGATTATTAAATAAATAATAAGAATCACGTTTTAATTTTATATTAAAATCAAAATTATTCTTTTGTAATATATACATCGTTATTATTTTGAAAGGAAAAAAATTTATATATGTATCGCACGGATAAACTACTAGTAACAATAATAAGAAAAAAGATAGTATATGCGCCGCTAAAAGAGTGAACAGATATGCACCTAATTCATTGTTAACTTTTATTACAAAGTGACTTAAACATTACAAAAATTATAATTTTCACTACAAAAGTCATAAATTACTTGTTATATGTCTCTTTTTTTTTTTTTTTTTTTTCTGAGATTTTTATTGATAAATCTCATTTAGAAATATTTTAACCTAAGAAATTTATGAATAGATTTTTTAACTCATTTAGTCTCATATATTTATATTTTTATTCTATAAAATCTTTTTTTCTTCTTCTTGATTTTCACTATTTTCTTAGATTCTTATGCCGTTATATTTAATATTGATATTTAATGTTGGGGAAGGAGAGAGAAGGGAAAGGACCAAGGCATAAGAAATTTTATACACAAATTAAATAACATTAATGTTATTATTTTATATTATTATATAATGTGAATATATTTTTAATTGACAACACATTAAAAAAAATATGAACGTTCTCTCTCATCTGATATGAATATATTTTTAATTGACAACACATTAAAAATAATGTGAACATTCATTCTCATCTGATGTGAACGTTCACAACACATTCCGAAAATTTTTCTCTTCTCTAATGTAGTGATGTGAACCTTTTTATTTTTAATTGACAACACATTAAAAATAGCGTTCATTATATTTTTAATTGACAACACATTCTTATTCACAACATGTTGTAATGTGAACGTTCACAACATGTGAACATTCTCTCTCATCTAATGTAGTGATGTGAACATTCACATTCGTATACTTTAGTATGAATATTCACATCATGTAATTGACAATACAATAACAAAAATTTATTTCAAATTAATGTAAATATAATGATGTGAATATTTATTTCAATTACATGATGTGAATATTCACATCATGTAATTGACAACATAATGATAAAAATTCATTTCAAATTAATATGAATATAATGACAGTCAATATCGTGATACATGGGAACTACCAAAACATAATGACAATCAACATTAATAAAGGTAGGAGAGATTGAGGGTATTTTGGTCTTCTTACCTCAAATAGGATCTAATGGAATAGTCAAAAAGAATATGAGTTTGATACAATAAAACTTTTAGAAAGAGGATTTATAAAAAAAAGCTCCCTTCTTTGGTTTTTTATAATTATTGTGAACTGTCAAAAAAAAAAAAAAAATTGGATTAAAGCAGCAAAATAAAAAAATAAAAAAGTATAACGAGCAACAATATGTTTTCTATTTTTATTTTTTATTTTTTTAAAGATAGAAACCAGCTACATTCAATTACAAAGAAGCATCACCTTGTTTGATATCAGAAAATTGAACCTATTTTTTAGAAAATTAATTTTTTTTTTTATTTTCTGTGTTTTTTTTTTGTTTTTAATAATTTTTTTTAATATTTTCAGAATTTTTATTTTTTAGATTCACCTAAATTAGATACAATTAAAAAACATAATATTTATAAATTTTTGTTTTAAAAAAATTCATCAAATACAAGAAATTCTAAAAAAAAAAAAAAAAATTCAATATATTTTCATATTTTTATATATTTATTGAATTTTTAAATATAAAATTTACTGAAATTTTAAAAAAATTAATTAAAAAATAAAAAATAAAAAACTCAATTTAAAAAATAAAAAAAATTTAATGAAACATTCATCTCAAAATTTAAATAATTGAAGAGATCTAATATATTTTTTTTATTTGTTAAGGTATCTCAATGGAATTTCTTTGTGATCATAGCAGAGAAATTTTAAATTCTTTTGTAAAAAAATTAATTTTTTCTGTGTTGAGATGAAATTTCTTTATATCAAAATTTCTGTATAAAAATATTAAAAGTCCCCAACCCACTACTATAAAAATATTATATATCATTTATCTTATAAAATTTTAAAGGGCAAATTACAAACACCATCTTGAGATTTGGTGAAAATACAGATTCTCCTGAGGTTTGAGAAATTACATCCCGCCCCCTGAGGTTTATATTTCCATAATAAATTACCCCTGAAGTTTTTATTTTTATACAAATTTCTTCCTAATTTCTCTTAATTTGTTATGAAAATTTGACCCCCAAAAAATAATTTGTTATTTCTCAAACCTCAAGAAATATATATATTTTCACCAAACCTCGAACTGTTTGTAATTTGCCCAATCTTAAAATAAAGAACTTCAAAAAAAATTCCATTTTTTAAAAATCATTCAACTGCATCTATCTCCACAGACAGATCGTCCCTGCCTCTCTCTTCCCTCTGTTTTATCTCTCTTCAAAACCCTAAACCTTTGGATCTCTCTGTATTTTCGATCCATCTGAGAAACCCGAAACCTTTGAAAATCGACTCCGAAGATGAAGACCAAGTACAAACCAACCCTAAGACGAAGCAGATGAAGCCGAAACCCCTAAACCCTAATTAAGACCTAGCAAGCAGATCAACAAGATGAAAGCTTCAGATTGCTGAAATCCATCACGCATCTTGCAATCAAATCCAACCTAATCCAGGTATTTATTTTTCTGAAATTGTCTTTCCGATGATGGAGAAATTGTCCACTGTGGATGCTCTAACTGGGTTGTTTTGTTAGCTTCTGCTTGGGGAAGCTAAAGTGAGAATTTTAGTGTATTATTATTATGGAGAGTGAAGAGGATGCAGTAAAGAAATCACAGGTGGTAGATGCCAGGGCAAGAAACATCAGTCACAATGTCCGGTGCACTGAATGTGGCAGTCAGTCCATTGAAGATTCACAAGCTGATATTGCCATTCTCCTCAGGAAGGTAAACAATCCTAAACATACATATCCAATACTCAGATTGGTCTACCTATGTTTTATGTGGTTGGGTATGTGGTTGGGTATGTGGTTGATTCTGTGTCCATAGACTTGTTTGAATTGTTTTGATATCTTCCTTCTTATAATATGTATGTGTGTCGAGTTGTGGAACTTTGATATGCCTTTACTTGATGGTTGAACAACAAGAATGGTTTGTAATCATTCTCAGTGTCATTATAATAAGGGTAAATTACACTGACCCCCCCCCCCCCCCCCCCCCCCATGTGGTTTGGAGAAATTACAGTGAGTTCCATAGTTTTGACGTAACTACATTGAGCACCCTTGAGGTTTTAATTCACATAACACTTGGCCACATTTTCATCAATAATTTGTTAGTTATATGGATGAAAAAAATGATGTTATCATCTCTTTTACATGAAAATATATATTTTACGTTGTTTATTTTTGTGTTTTCACATCATCTGCATTAGGTTCAATCCATTTAACCTTACTAAAAGGGAGGTCAGTGTAATTTGCCCTTATATTAATTAAATATTGATGGATGAGCTAAAATATAACCATGCATTACCTTTTTGCTCGTGATGATCACATAGCTAGCTTGGAAAGAATATTGAATTTTTTGTTTAATTGAAAGAGGTTGATTAGATCTAGTTCTCCTACTTTGTTCATGGAACTCCAACTGCAGCATCTGTTGAAGCTAGTAGCAACTTAGTAGGGTGTACATGGAAGAATTTGGCTCCACCTAAGGTGCAGTTTTTTGGGTGGTTAGCATGGAAAGAGAGAATTAAGACAGCCAGCTATCTTCAAAGACTAGGTGTCCGTAGTGCTTCTTCAGACATTAACTGTATTTTCTGCAGGGATGAAATAGAAGATATAAATCATGTGCTGCTGTTTTGCCCATTTATTTGGAGGATTTGGTCAAATATTATCAGTTGGTGGGGTGTATATTGGGCAATGCCTGGTTCCGTGTCTGGTTTGCTGCAGTGGTGGGCTGGATTAAAACTAAAAAAAAGGAGTTACCCATCTGGAAAGCTATACCATTGGCGGTGTTTTGGTCTATTTGGAAGCAGAGGAATGAAAGCATTTTTAAGGGCTCGCTGGTGAATTTTGAAGGAATATGTGATTCAATCAAGGTCAGGGTTGCTTTATGGGTCAGAACTTCTAACCCCTCTTTTGCTTAATTAATGATATTGTGTATAATCTAAAACAGGTTAGATTATGTCTAAGGGGTTGATTTGGTCTGGTTTTAGGCTTCTGCTAGGGGAGTTATTTGTGTGGTTTTGGCCTGTTAGATTGGTCTTGATTTTCCTGGGGGTTTTTTTATTCTTGCTGGGTCTGGTCTCTCACCATCCCTATGTGTTTTTTCCTGCTGCTGTATGGTTTGCACTCAACCAACTTTGCACTGCTGGGGTGCTGCTGCTACTGGTAATGGATTCTGCATTTTTGCACTGCTGGGCTGCTGCTACTGCTGGATTGGTGTTCATCTTTGCACTGCTGGGCCGGCTTGAGTGTGGTGATGTTGTTGATATTCTGCTTTTAGACTAATCAAAGAGTTAATTAAAGAGATTTGATCATCATGGTCTAATCAAAGGAAATGGATTCTGCATTTTGAACTGATCTGGGCTGATCTGTTGCCTAAGGACTCTGCCTACTGTGGTGCTCTCAAGTGTGTCCTGCATCTGGTCTGAATCTGATCTGTTCTGTTATGTGGAGATGTTTGCTGATATGTATTGATTTGTTTTGTCTGGGGATGTTTGCTGGTTTTTTGCTTTCAATGGTGGCATATGGTTTGATCTGTTTCGTTTGTCATCATCAGTGGGTCTGCATCATATAAATAGGTAGTGCTGTTGGGTGGAGTCCATGTTTTGAGTTTTTGTTGGTTTGATTGGCAGTGCTGTTGGGTGGAGTTCAGGGTAAGGGTAAATGGTGTGGTCCCTGGTGTGTTCATGCTTTGGTTTGGTCTGTTTTCTCGTTGGTTTCTCACCAACACAGGCGGTGCTAGCAAATGATGGGATGGGCTTTTTTGGTGCCAACTTAGTTGGAATGCTTTAGTTTATCGTGATGCTCCTGCACTCCCCCTTTTCTTTATTGATGTTTTTTGCCTTGTACTTTGTACTTGTTCTTTCTGGCATCAATAAAGTTTTTTTTTTTTGCCGATCAAAAAAAATAAATTATCTGATTTAGTTCCTCACTCTAGTTGCCTTTCTTGTTATCGTGCTATTAACACCATAAACAGTATATTGTTATCACAAAAGAGTAACTTGATGTCTTGGCTTGTATTCGAAGGGAGAGTTTTGACAGTTTCAGATTGGAGGAGTATTCTTGAAAATCAAGCAACATTGATGTTTGGAAGTTCAAGGCCTCATTAACTTGTGTTACAGTCCTCCCATTGGCTTAATGAGTGAATCAAAAAAGCATCATGAACAGTAGCGAGTAACATTTTTTTTGTGTGCATGCTCTTCTATGGAAGTGCTACAATAGTATATTAGTATAAATCAAAAGAACGAAGCCTTTATTTTGCTACTGAAACTGTATTGAGTTAATTCTTTCCAATAATCAAATTGCAATAAGCCTGTAACTTGAACTATAGCATTTAAACCACTCCATGCTTCCAACCTTCAATTTTGGTGCTCATATCGATGTGGCTTTTCTATACTCTTTCCTGTTTTAAACTCCATTGTAGAGGTTAGACAAGTATTTTGGAATGACAAATCATATTCTTATGTTTAATACTCGTTGGCAGTTAGGAATGAAGTGTATCTATCTGCAAATGCTTACAAATGGATTACATTTTATCGGCCCAAGCAAATTTAAGAAATACACAAACCATGCTTTGTCTTATGATCGTGCATTTTTGTTTCCAAATTAAAACATTATTCTAATACAGGCTGAAAATTTTATTTAATGCCTGTCCTTTCTTTTCTTTATGATATTTTGGTGTTTTTTGAAACTGAGTTTAACAATCTTGTCAATCTCATGTTATATATTCCTCTTATATATACACATCAACAACTCAACCTGCATACTGTTAATTTTGGGTCTGTACTCCAGTTAATTCGTGATGAAATTCAAGCTGGGAAATCTGATAAAGAGATCTATAGAAAGCTTGAGGATGATTATGGGGAGACAGTATTGTATGCACCAAAGTTTGATTTGCAGACTGCAGCTTTGTGGCTATCACCGGTAAGTTTAAGACGACCTTTAACTTTTATCCTCAAAAAAAAAAAAAAAAAAAAAGTTTTTCTAAATGTTGGGTTTTGGAACAGCTCCTAGTTGCAGGTGTCGCCGGAGGAATATGGGCATACAAAAAGCATAGGCAAAATACTAATGTCCACATCATGGCTTTGAACCTTGTTAGAGGTGTTTCATTGACTCCAAAAGAGAAACAAACAATGCTAGATCTCCTGACACCTCCTCCCTCAGAAAGAACTAATTCATCCTCACGGTGGAGGAAGTGGCTTCCTCAATAATAATGTCAGTCTTCCGGTTGCTCTTTCCTTTCTTGGAGGTGAACTTTGTGGTGGGAAACTAAAGAGAAGTTTGCATCCCAGTTTGCGAAAGGAAGCATTAGTCCGTTGAAGAGTTTTGTGGCTTTCATCTCAGCAGCCTCAATTTGGACTTTCTGATGTAGAACTTTAGTTTATCACATAATTTTGTATTATATAGCCAATGCTTAAGTTAATGACTGTGTATTGAGAATGTTGTTAGGCAATTTCTTGACTTTATATTTTGATACATTTGATAGTAATAGTAACCATGTTTTGAATAATAGTCTCGATTATGAGTTGCAAATATCTGATTCAACTTGTCTCTGAACTGAACATGACTGGATTTCAGTTTTTGAGTGAAATTTTGAACCAATATTATTAGGCATAGCATGGCAGGAAAATTGTGTTATATCTGTCTCAATATTTTTTTATTGAATATTTTTAATTGTCAAATGGTTTTTTTTCAGGTACCAATGCTGATATTAGGAAGGTTGGTGGATACTGTTAGAATATTTTAATGAAAATACAGTTATTTCTATAGTTTGTAACTCTCAAAAACCTATAGCTTCCAAAATTATTGTATACTTTAAACACTACTAATGGTGCATTTAATTTCCTTTTAGTTTACGACTTTATGGTCATTCAAATCCTTATTAATTTGAGTTTAATATGATGTAAATTCTAAGTCTATTCGATCTCTCTCTCTCTCTGTCTCTCACAATTTGTCTTGTTTGGAGACTAAGAAATTACCGCAAAAAAACAAAAGTTATATTCTCTCTCTATCCCCCCTTTCTAATTGAGAAAATCTTCTATTATATATTTTTTTGGACAATTTGATTCGTTGGGTGGTTTTGAACATCGAACAAGCGATTAGCAACTCCGGTTAAGACTCTCATGAAAGGAGAAAAAGTAATTTTAAAACAGTAACAATATAATTTATAGAGTCACACACACTATATATTTCTCGACTTTATTTTATTTCCGTTTATTTCACATTTTCTATTATAGTATTCATGCTTAATATTCTGTTATTTATACTGCTAGACTAACCTATACAAGTTGTCTGCATTAGAAATTGCTAGCCCAGCAAAATAACATGGAAAATTTATCCATAAATCTTATATGGAAGAATATTGATTCATTTAGTGCTAAGAGTTTTCTTATAAAACAATTACTCCTTTTTATTTTGGAAAATTATATTTATTTGATTTTGTGTCATTTGAATTTATGTGAATGCCCTTTTATGATTTAATTTTCTAATTTTTTGATTCATTTTTAAGATGAGAATAGAAATGTACGGTGTGGAAGATTCTTTTTGGAGGGATTGGTGGCTGAAGTGTTGGTTGTCGAACATGAAAATTTACATTTATGTTGGTGTGGTTTTCTGATATTATATTGAAGTGTTACATTAGAGTGGTGCGTTTGGAAAAAGTATACTAAGAAATTTTTGTATGTCACATTGATTGGAGTGTAAGTTTAGGAAAAGTACACTAAGATTTTTTTTTTTTTTTTGAATGCTATGTTATTACGTTTGAGAAAAATATACTAAAGAGTTTTTAAGTGTGTTACATTGAAGTGTTACGTTTGTGAAAAGTACACTACGGAGTTTTTGTGTGTTATATTAGGGGTGTTTGTTTCAGCTTTTCAGAGTCAACTTATGGCTTTTAGCTTTGAAAAAGTTATTTTGGACTGTTTGGTTAAACTTATTTCAAACAGCTTCTGATTCTAACAGCTTATTTTAACTCAAAAAAGCTGATTCTGAGAAGCTGCTCACCCCTTGCTTCTGATTATCAGCTTCTGCTGTGGACATGTTAATTTATGGTTATACTCTTAAATTTTTTTATTTTTTATTTTTTAAAAAATAGAAAAAGACTCAAATGAACTATAGATTATTATTATTATTTTTTATGAGAAACGTAGACAAACAAAAAATAAAAATTAATTGAAAAAGCTATTTCGCAGCTTATTTAACAAACACTACTCAGCAACTTAAATCTATAATCCAACAGCTACACCAAACAGATTAACAACTTCTGATTAAAGTCATAATCTATAATCTGTTAAGCTATAATCTATAAGCTGTTTTAACAGCTACACCAAACGGGGCTATAGTTTGGAGTGTTACGTTTGAGAAAAGTACGCTAAAGAGTTTTTTGGAATGTTACGTTGTTATGTCTGGGAAAAGTACACTAAAAAGTTTTTTAGCGTGTAACATTAGAGTATTATGTTTAGAAAAAGTACATTAAGAAATTTTTTTGGAGTGATGCGTTTATTAATTTCAACATTATGAGAAAACTTATATTTGTCCCTCAACACATAAGACACGCGTTTTTATGCTTGCCCATTTATGTAATTTATACTAGAATGGAGCCTTTGATTTCATAAGAAAAAAGGGAGCTTCTACTTGCACACACCCATTCCCCTCTTTATACATCTTTTTCAATAAATAATTGGTTCGGAAGTAAAATTCCGAAAATAAACAATTGGTTCGGAAGTGGCATTCCGAAAATAAACATCTTGTTCGGAAGTAGAATTCTGAATTTTTTTTATTTTTTCGACATTCAACTTCCGAATGTGTTTATTTAATGTCATAATAATAATTCCACTTGAAAATAAAATTATAATAAAAATAATTTTTATTAAGTGTGTGTAAAGAGGGAAATGAGAATGTGCAAATAGAAGCTCCCAAGAAAAAAAGAAAGACTAATCCGTTCATAAAATCATTATTTAGAATTTATTGGTGTTTCACTCAAATAACAAACACAATGTGAAGCACAACTAATATAAATAAATTGGCAAAAAATATAGTATAAACAAAAAATTAATTAGAGTTGAGAATAGTAACTCGTGAGGGTCTGAGAATGGCGTTATTACTATTTCAAAATGAAATGGAGCAATTTCAAAATAAAACGCAGTTTGTTTCCAATATCTCTAGTCTAGTTTTCACAACCACTAACAGACTTGAATAAAATCTTGAACTAAATTTTTTCAAAACATCAATATAAAATAGAATTGTGTTTAGCGTGAAAGAATAAATGTGTTTCCCAATATGTTAACCAGGAAGGATGGTTGGTATTTATAGTATTCAAAAATGAAACAACTCCTTTAATAATTTCTTGCACATTTATATTTGCATTATGGATTTGAATAAGATTTTTTTTAAAAAAAAAATTGAACTTATATTTTATTTATATTTAAATAGAGACCAATAGCACGATAGTTGAGGATATTAATTTAGTGTCAAACTATCTAAACGAGGATTGTGATCCTCTCCATGAGTAATGTTAGAGATCTCAAAAATTTTATCAAATTTTTTATTAAATGTCTCACATGGATGTAGATATTTGGTAGAAAGTTTAGTAAAATTTTTAAAGTCTCTAACATTTCTCCCTCTCAATTCCAAAGTTCTAATGGAAGATCTTCATTGCATTGTGCCATTTTGGGAAGATGCCAAAAACGCTGCGTTTTTGGCATTGTGAAAAAAAGTTGTCTGGCCGAAAACGCTGCCTTGTTGCATTTGGCAAGTGACAAAAAGCTACCTTATGAAATTACCTAAATACCTTCCATGTTAATAAATTATTTAAAATTTCAAAGTTGGGCAAGGGTATATTGGTCATTTTATTTTGATTTGATGCCATAAATAAATATTAAATCAAAAATAAAAAAAGCCAGCTTTTTACCAACTTCCCAAATCACCCCCAAAAAAGTTAAAAAACTTGGTAAAAAGTCAAAAGCTAACTTTTTACTAACTTCTCAAAACACCCCATTATTTAAAGACTTGTAACGATTCTTTCAAAATTTAAAATATTAATAAATTCTAATATGCGAGTCGCGCTATTACTATCTTAGAACGGAGTGGAGCAACTTCAAAATAAAACTCAATTTTCTTACAACATTTCTCATATAATTTTCACGACCACCAAGAGACTTGAATCAAGCCACGAACCAAAATTTTTCAAAACATCAATAATAGAATTGTGTTTAGCGTGAAAGAATAAGGTATTTCCCAATATGTAAACCTGGAAGGATCGTTGGTATATATAGTATTAAAAAATGAAACAGCTCCTTTAGTCATTTCTTTTGTATTTATGTTTGCATTATATATTTGAACAAGAATTTTAAAAAAATTAACTTATATTTTATTTCACTGCTGGAAAAAGGAGTTTTAGAGGCATTTAAAAAACACCGTCTAATTCTTTTGTGACGTTTAGCACCAAATGCCAAAGATGCGGCCGTCGCTATAACTTTATGACGCTATAGAAATGTCGCTATATGACTATAGGCGGCGTTTGCTAAAAAGGCCGCTAAAAGTTCTACTAAGGGTAGCATGACTTCACCACGCTATTTAGCAGCGTTTTAAAACGCCGTTGTATCTCCTTTTTTAAAAAAAATCCAACCGTTGGTGTAATATTTAGCGACGTTTTTAGAAATGCAAAGATAGCCCCTTTTTTTTTTTTTTTTTTAATTGTGCTAATTTTATGTGATTGAACTAAAAAAATACCTATAATAAAACTGAAAAATAGCACTAATATGAAGTTGCTATGTTTAAAAGCCTTCCTGCAGCCTATAATAGGCCACACCATAATAGTGAGCTTAAAAGCCTTCCTGTTACATTAATGTACATAAAATCTTGTGAGAATCGAAGCTTATCCAACTTAACATTGCCATTCACCCAACATCCGTATACACAAGAAATGCCCAAAACCAGAGAAATTAAAACAAGCATATCATATGATCTCCACAGATACAAATTCTCAATTGAGTGTTGAAAAAATAATAAAGTAAATTGGGAAGAAGTGCAGGAACAAGTAGTTGTTTTCCCAACATGTTTACTGATTTCTCATTAAACAAACAGCAGCCAGAAAGGCCAAAAAGCATGCCATTTTACCACTCCAAAAGAAAAGCAACAGGGGTCTCAATCATCCAACAACAATCTAATATAGAAGGCAATTAGAATTGTCTTAAAACATAAATTGACTCTCTCTCTCTCTCTCTCTCTCTCTCTCCCCTGTAGAATATAAGTTCCAGAATAGAGCAGCAAAAAAATACAAAAATCCCTGGAAAGAACCCATTAATTCAACAAAAAAATCAGCTCAGACTGTTCCCAAAATAGCAGCAAATGTCCCGGCAGTAGAACAAAGTCAAAAATAACCTGCATTCTACTTGGACCAAAAAATGTAATTATTATAGTATACTTGATATCACTGAAAGATATGCAACTTTAAAAACAGCAAGGAGGTAATAATAATATGTTACGGTGTGAAATCCTTTCACAACCTCAAAAGCATGGAAAAGTGATGCAAATAAATGGTTTCATCCAACCAAAGTGATTATATTACTGGGAAATATGAATCAGAGCTTGCAAAGCAAATTAATAAAAGTGATGCAAATAAATGGTTTCATCTAATCAATATATTCAAGAAAATTGTTTGGTAGCTCAAAATTAGGGAGGCTCAAATGCCCGGAGTGCCAAAATGATGTCGTTTTGGCACTCTTTTTTTTTTTTTTTTTCCTTCTTCCTTCCACCTTAGGCTGAAACTGATTTCAGAGAAAGAGAGAGGCAAGAGAAAGAGAGGAGGAAGAGGGGAGAAGAAAACAAAGAGAGGGGGCCATGGACGGAGATCACCACAATCCAATCCACCGCCATGGACGGAGATCGCGAACCACTCGAACCCAACCCTCCGCCATGGGCGGATGATTTTTTTGATTTAGTGGGTTGATTTTGGGTTTGGTTTTGATTTTTGGGTTTTGATTTTTGATTTTGTTTTGATTTTGATTCTGTGGGTTTGATTTTGTTTTGATTTTGATTTTGTGGGCTTGGTTTTGATTTTGTTTTGATTTTGATTTGTTTTGATTGAATTCAAGGCTTTGCCTTTTTTTTACACTCTGTTTTATTTATATTTTTTTTACACTCTGGTTTGTTTTGGAGAGGAAAGAAAGGCAAAAGCTTTTGGGTTTACAATCTTGTCTTAATTGGAGGATTTATATCTTGATCTAGATCTAGTTTATCAATTTTCTTTTTGAGTTTGAATCTAGATTTATTTTGTAGTGGGTGTGATTTGGTAGTTTATAGAGAGAGAGAGGAGGAAGAAGAAGAAGAAGAAGAAGAGAAGGAAGAAGAAGAAGAAGAAGAGAAGGAAGAAGAAGTGGGTTTGGTGGTGAGATTTGAGGTTAGAGGTGATGAACATTGCTTGCTTTATCTCTCTTAACAAATCTTCAAATCTTTAATGGCAGCCCCCACATATTTGAAAATCACTTCCAGTGGTGTCTCTACTTCCATTTGAGGAGAGAGAGAGAATATCTCAATCTTGTATCGCATGAACAGAATCTGGATTCAAGAAAGTAGTGGTTCTGTGGCAACTAGACAACAAGTCCCCTAGCCAGTCTCCTCTTCTCTCTCTTCTCTTTTTGTTGTTCTTTAAATGGTGGAGCAGAAAATACAGAAGAAGAAGAAGAGGAGAAGAAGAAACATAGGGGATGTTTGTTTGGAGAAGAGTGAGTTGAAAAGTCAAAGTCGGGCCACGACTTTTCGAGCTACATAGCGGAGTTGTATATTCAATTACACACCCAAACCAGCAATTAGAATTTCAAAGTTTGAACTAGAAAAGATATAGCAAAACCCAATTCACAAACACCAAAGATGAGCCAAAATATTTTGGAGTCACTTCTTTTTTAGAATTCAAAAGTCCCTAATCTATCCTATGCACATTTTCAGAGAAAAAGAGCATTGCCAATACAAGTGAAACCCATAAACATCTAATGACACGAGGAGACATTGAGATATGGATAACTCTTTCATCCTCAATATTCATGCTTAAATATTGGTTGGAATCAACTCCCCAACACCACTAATGACATCCTTCCCTTGCACTTTGAAAGGAGTTTGATGTGAAGTAATACACTCCCTCTCTACATCTGGCAACTTTAAATCACAAAGCTCCATCTACTATAAAAATCTGCCTAAGTGGCTAGCATATCTTTCTAACAATTGGATTCATAGAATAGGAAAATAGCATAAATGAAAACACTACTTCCATGACTACTAAAAATCAGCTAAATGAAAAGATGCCAATAATTCTGCAGTGCTTAAAAATTGAAAGGGCATTTTGTCAAAATAAAGAGTCGATTGTCTTCAACAAATGCACAATAGTTGTTTGAGTGAGACACACGTAAAATTTTTTCAAAAAATTTATATAAAACAACATGGTAAATTTGTGTTTTTTAAATTAAAAAGCCCATTAAAGTTATTTATGAATTTTAAAAAGGTATTGCCACACTATTCTTGGAGAATTTTTTGTATGGATTTTTATTTGCATATTAGTTTTTGTGAATAAAAGAAAAGAAAGAGTGATACTATTAGTACTCTATTAATTATTTTGGACCTCCCCATCTTTTTGGAACCCTACTTATAAATTCTAAAACCCTTAAAATTTCTTTTCTCCCCTTATATAATACCAAAAATATCCTTGCGAAAATATTTCACCCATTCAATTGACTGCACACTTCTACACTCCCACACTCTCACACCCCAAAAAGCTTTTCTCCCCAAAACCTTATCTCCCAAAAACCCTACCAAAACCCACGAAGGTGATTACTATTTCATCTCCACATACTTGTTCATGACTTGAGAAAATAAATGTAGGGCTTTTTCGTTGTTGATTCAAAACTCTCCTTTTGTGGGTTCTGCGATCTCCACGAGTTTAGATTTGTGATCTCTCAGGTGTTTTTTTTTTTTAATTCTCTGACAGTTTCAATTCTTGTTCCTTATCTTACCTAGGTTTTGTGATTTTAAAGTTTGAAAAAGGTTCATTAATTAATTTTTTATTTTGAAATAAGAGGACATCTTCAATAGAGATGTTAAAACTGTACTACGTGTTAGTATGTTATCTATTGAAGGAAAACTATACGGGTAATCATATTACCTGATGCGGAAACAGTTTGAATCGGATGCTTGAATTACGAGCCTCATTTGAAAAACCCACCGTCAATTGAGAAGCCACTAGAGTTTCTTAATATTTATCCACACTCCAAATTCCTAGGCTTTCAAGATGGTAGCCTCAAGATAGATGAATAGAGAGAGAACTTATTGTTTTTGGAGTATCTTCACAAGTTTGAGCATGAGCCCTTATATAGGCATATGTGGCAAACCATGTGTACCTCATGTTTATGCCACACCACATGTCCAAGACCATGTATCCCTCATGATTTCCAAGACATGTGCCCCTCATAGTTAAGCAATGTGTGGATGAACTATGTGTACCGTGTGGCCTTCAAGATTAGGCCACACCATGTGTACCATGAGGTCACACCATGTGTACCATGAGGTCACACCATGTATATTTACCACATGGTTTCCCACTCATCTACACATCCGCATCATGTGTTATATGCTTAAGCATCATTTCTCAACCTCTCAATCAATCCACTCTTCATACGAAAAAAAGAGCGTGCGACCTAACGGGAAGGTATAAGGTAGGAGTGCTATGTTAAGTCACCATAAACTAACATAGGACATCACTCGAAATATCTCGTCTACACCCCAAATTCATTGGATCACTCCAGATCAAACATTTTAAAAACCCCTCGTGAGTCATAACTCATAAGCATGCTTGACCTTAACACTGTATCTGTACTCATGATTATATCATGATCTCAAATCCGACACTATCGCCCCGGCAATGAGCTACAATACAAGGGTATGATTTTCAATAATCTTCCCTAGCCACTCATGTCAATTCACTCAAACTTGACCGCTTTCCTAGACATGGTCCTCTAGATCATATTCATTATGACCCTTGGATGACATGCTAAAGTAGTGACATCAAGTCATCACTTCATGACATAGTTCTAGGTTTAAGGGTATAAAGTAGGCCTATTATTGGCCTAATAGGGCTCACACAGTGCTAGAGTAGGGATCCATCTAGCCACTTCTTTAAGTGGTAGACGGTAGCACATACAGTATGATATGTATGCTATGGTGAAGCTCTCACTAAATTGGGTTTGTCACTCTCTAACTGTAACACTCTAGAATTTTTTTTTTCTTCTCTCTTTGCTTGAGCGTCAGATTGTGCGCTTGAGCAGTCTTTGTGAACTTCTAACACTTTTGTAGGTCTGCAGAGATACTGGGAGATGGCATTCTTCGCTCGAGCGGTATTTCTTATGCTCGAGCGGTGTTGGCTCGAGCGGTCTTTTTTACGCTCGAGCAATAGTCCTCTGTCTATAAAACTTTTGAGAGTTGGTATTCTTCACTCGAGCAGTCACTTTGTGCGCTCGAGCAGTCCTACTCATTGTGTCTTATGCTTGAGCGACACTTCTTATGCTTGAGCGGTCTGTTCAGGATGAGCTAGTATAAAACCCATTTTTTGCTCATTTTCTCTCACTTTTCTCTCTTTCCTCTCTCTCACTCCTCTATGACCGAAAACCCTAGCCCTCAAATGTTTGATTTCACCTCATTACATTATGGATCCACCTTAGATCATGCAAGATTAGTGAAGGAGGAGTGAAGATCTTTTTCTTGACCGATTGGATTGCGATTTTGCCAAAGTTTTTGCTTGGCTCTTCCTTGTTAGCTCTCATCCTTGAGGTGGGGAGTTCTCTTAACTCAATCATTTATGATTTTGTTCGATTTATGAAGTATTATGGGAAATATGAGTTGATTTGAGTTGAAATCTTTGATTCAAAGAAGTTTATATTTCAAAATTGGGGTTTCACTCAAACTTTTGAAAGATTTAGAATGTTTTGGTACATTGATGGTTAATACTTGATGATTTGAGGATTTAACAAAGAAATGAGGAAAACCCCCAATTTTATTGAAAACCCTAGAATTAGGATTTTTAAATTAAAAGAGGGGTTGAGTTAATTGGTACTTTATGTTAAAAATTAAAGTGATTTTTCATGTTGATAAGTGTGTTAGATAAATTTATTATATATGATGATAATATTAGTGATTTAAATAAGTTGAATTGTGTGAATAGTTGGAATGTTGAAAGGATGTAAGGTCATGTTTTGCATAAGTTGATGGTTGGTAAAGAGTAAGACGTAGAGTCTTGAAAATGAGAATAGTTCATTAGATTTTATTTGTTGAACTCTTGTGCATTTAAAAAGGAATTTCGGGATAAAAAGGAAGGTTTGGAAAATCATGCATTGCATTGCAATTCCATGGTGTTGGATTAAATATTGGATTATTTAAAGGTGTGTGTGTGGTTTTAGAATGCGTTGTGTGTGTTGAGGTGCCCAATTGCCCTTCCATGCTCGGTGGCCAGAAAATGTGAGGATGTCTTTGGTAATTTCGTAAAGGTACCCAATTGCACTTCTGTGCTTCGTGGCCGATAAATGTAGGGGAAAAGTTGAATTGATTGATGGGGGTCCAATTGTCCCTCCGTGCTTTGTGGTCGAAAAATGTGGAGATGTTTTTTTAAATGGAACGGGTGTCCAATTGCCCCTCCATGCTCGGTGGCCGGAAAATGTGGAGATGCTTTTTTTTAAAAGGAAACAGGTGTCCAATTGCCCCTCCGTGCTTGGTGGCTTGTAAATGTAGAGGTTTTCAAAAAGTAAGAGGCGCCCACTTGCCCTACTATGCTTGGTGGCTAGTAAATGTGGAGAGTATTTTGAGGTATCTTACGTAGAGTTTGTTACAAAACGAAAGTTCTTGGCTATCATAATGGATAATGAGTTGAGTCAACATGGGTTACAAATCATGTATTTCAGTATTTGGTTTCCAAACAAAGTTAAGTCGTATACATGACATGAAATAGCATAGCATAATCATATTGATCATACGCTTATTAATCATATTTGGTTATGTTAAGTTTACTTCCTACTGGGCATAAAAGCTCACTCCCTTTTTATGGGCTGAACATCCTAAAATTCTAGGTGATGAAAGTGAACCTTGATATTGTTGAAAAGCGGAGGGAGTTCAACATGGAGCACTGAAGCTTCTTTTTTGATGTTGTTAGCCTATAGCTACAGAGCTCATTTGTCGAGTTAGGATTTTATTTGTTGAAATCAAGACTCTTAGTCTTGAAAGGTGTAAGCCCCTATGGCAATTATTGATGTGTATTTAATATTACAATGTGTTGTAAATTATTACAATGAACTTGAAAAGAGATCTATGAGAATATGACAGATTTCCATTTATTAAATTGTTTACGTTTGTTTATTGTTTATATGAGCATCACGAAATTGGACAATAATGATGGCTTGGTAACAAATTAAATGGTGTGAATATCGGGGCGTGACACTAACGCCATACGAATCTTAGTCTAGTTGCTATACAAGCTCCTAACTTGAGTTTTATAGCATATTCCCTCATCAAGTGCTTATCTAAGACCTCGCATTCGGCGATATTCAGGCTTTATAAAGTTGTGGACAACTTCATGTTCGACTTTTGTAAAGTCTCATCTTAGCCAATGCTAAAGCGACATCTTATAATAATAAATTAGTTTTGTTCACTTCTCAAGTTACAAAACATTTACCTCGCTCGCTCTTTAAGTGCCAAGATAATTACTGTCTCATTCCGCTCGCTCTACAAGTGCCAAGGTGATCGCCAGTGTGAGAAGGCCGATCTAAGCCTGGTGACATCATATATAATGTGTGCTAATAGTATCAATTACGCCATAAAACTACATGAATAAATAATTGGGCATAAGATACTCAAAAATATTCAACAAAGTCAATGAGGTATTCATAAAAACATCAAATCCTACGAAGTCCTAAACTCCTAACATGAGTTTGGCAAACGTCTCGAGAAGTGGCTTTAGTAAGTGGATCAGCCACCATCTTGCTAGTGGAGATATGCTGTAGGACTACCTCCCCTCATACAACCACATCTTGAATAAAGTGAAATCAAATGTCGATGTGTTTGGTTCTACCATGATACTTGAGATCCTTAGAATATGCCAAAGCTGCCATATTGGTAGCATAGATCATAACGACTTCATCTACAAGAGTCGTGATCCCAAGGCACTAAAAGAATCTTTTTAACCAAACAGCCTCTTGTACTATTGCTGAACAAACAACATACTCTGACTCCATGGTGGACAAAGTAATACATGATTGTTTCTTATTACACCAAGAAATAGCTGCTCCACTAAATAAGAACGAATAATTAGTGGTAGACTTGTGCCCATCTTTATCAGCAGCCCAGTCTGCGTCACTGTATCCCTTTAGTCCCAAATCTCCACCCTGATAGCAAAGAATGAGATCCATCATCCCACAAAGATAGCGAAAAATCCTCTTCAATGCTTGCTAGTGAACAAGTCCTGGGTTACTCTGGTAATGACTGACCATTCCCACTGCAAAACATATGTCTGGTCAAGTACACATCATAGCATACATCAAACTACCAACTGCACTTGCATAGGGAACTTTTGCCATTTATTTCTTTTCCTCATTTGTCTTAGGGTAAGAGTCAATGCTCAGATTACGTCCCTTCTCAATTGGAGTGTTAATGGGTTTGGAATAGTGCATATGAAACCGTTCTAAGATCTTCTTAATGTAAGTCTCTGGAGACAAACCAAGAAGCCTCTTAGAGCGATCTCTTAGGATCTGAACTTCGAGGACATAATTTGCCCCTCCCATATCCTTCATTTCAAAAGTAGAGGACAACCATTCTTGAGTGGCGACAATCATCTCCATGTCATTTCCAGCTAACAAACTGTCGTCAACATATAGCGATAGGATAATGAAACTCTTTCCTGATCGTCTGACATATACACAATGGTCTTCTTCCATCATCTCAAACCTAGTCGAAATGATGGCTTTATGGAATCTAAAGTACCATTGTCTAGATGATTGCTTTAAGCCATAAATGGAACGTTTGAGGCGGCATACTTTGTGCTCTTATCCATTGACCTCAAAGCCGATTGGTTGATCTATATAGAACATTGAGAAATACAATCTTAACATCCATTTGGAAAAGTTCCAAATCCAATTGTGCGACAGTAACTAGAATTAGGTGAATAGAGGAAAATCTCACCACCAAGGAGAATGTCTGTAGACGCCCCATTTTTGACAGCCCTTAAAACTTGGGCACCTTAGGTTGATCACTTGATGATGAAAGTTATGCTGTATAAACGTTCGATTTCTTCAGCAAGAAGAGCTTCTAAATCCCAACCTTACACCCCATTTTTTTGACCAAAACTATTTTGACAAAAACTATTTTAGACCTTAAAACCCTCTTTTTCAAAATATTTTTCCAAATGTTTCTACGATGTTTCGAGGCTCGCATTTCGTTTAAACTATTACACTTTTCGGTAAACCGAGTAAAGACAAAGTGTAAATAAATGAAAGGGAGGTGAACTCTTTAAAAAAATCTTTAAAACATCTTATTTAGAGGTTTGGAGTTGAAGAAAAAAAGAGGGGATGGAAGAAAACTAGTTGGGGCAAAAGTTAGGCATCAGTCCGTTAGGATAGAAATGAGCAGCCTTCACTAAAATAGGAATATCTCTTTGCAAAATTATAATTTATATGTGAGGCCATCACCATTGGAAATTAGACTTTCGGGGTTTCAATTTAGACTCAAGAATGACATAAAAGTGAGTCTAGATGAGGGAGGTATGCCCATTTGAAGTCGGGCTTGAAAACAGATTTTTGTCTGGCCGGCCACTAGTGGCCTGCTGGCCACTTGTGTCAAAACCAGATATTTTTTGCCAGCTGTCTCCACAGATGCATGCACCACTCTAGCTGTCTCTATATGGATATTTTCGAGATATCAACCTATGTTTCTATATATACTTCCCTCATGTTTTTAAGGTTAGAAAAAATTTCAAAAACTCAAATTCTTGAAAATCTCTCTCTCTCTATATATATATATATCTATCTTGCAACATAGACACTCTCTCTCTACACTTCCTTAACCAAAAATTTAGCTCTTCTTGCTGAGGTTCTTGAGCTTAAATCTCAGCCCTTGAGAGTGAGAACTTGTGGGTTTGTTAACAAAAGAGTTACTTCTCTTCAAGAGGTATAATTTTGGGCATCTCTACACTACTTTTTCCTTATCTTTTATTACTGTTTTTGAAATATTTTTGGACTGTTTTTATGGGCTGAAACTTGTGGTTTGAAGCTATTAAAGGTAGAGGGGTTAACCACCATTCTTTGAACCTTGTTCTCTAAGCTTTTGCCCTTGTGTTTCCCATTTCTTTCTCAAATTTTTTTGAGACTTTTACCACTGATTTTCAAAGGTTTTCAGAGGCTAAAAATCATGTTTTGAAGTCCCAAAAATGAAGGGGGTAGCCTCCCCTCCTTGTGCTTATTTACTAAGCTTAATTGCTCCATGTTTTTAGCTTACTCTTTTAGCTGTTTTTACTTTAATTTTAGCCCTGTTTTGAGCTAACTTAAGACTATTTTTATGTGTTAGTTTCATTTATGCTTTGTATTGCATGCTTGTAGTGTAACGGTCATCATAGGCTTGGTAGTTTAGGCCTTAGCCACCAACCTATTTGTGTTGATAGCATTTATTTTTTACTTTCCATACTTGTGTTCACCTCTAAGCATCTCTATAATCTCCCTCCTTTCTTGGATTTTTCTTTTTGTTTTGAGAGTTGCTCCAAAAGGAGTGTTGTTTAAGCTTGAAGGGTGATATTGTGTTTAATAATTTAATCCCTTTGGGGGTTCATTACTAGCAGCATGATCTCCCTCTCATGCCTAAAACAACATTTGGTTTGGTTCTTCCCTCTGTTAGTCGACTTAAAGCTCATTATTAGACTTAATTGACTAATGAATGAAAGGTAATTTAAAAAAGGGTAATCAATGGTTTAAAAATGAAACAAGATAATAGAATGGTTTGGGTTCAATCGGACGTTAATTAAACCCATTGAGTCTTGAGTCATTTCATACCAGTTAGTGATGAAAACGGTTCAAGAATCAATGTCAACCCTTTCCCTTGATCAATCCATGATAGTGAGGAGGTTTTGTGAGTCTTTTATTGTGCATTTATCAAAATTGTATTCCTTGGTTCATAAGTCATCACGCAATAAAATTGCACCGATTGATGGCTTGCGAATTGAGCCTACCTCTCCTTTGAGCTGTTTGATGATAAGGAGGGGTAGGGTGGACAAACATCCCCTGAGGATGCTCTGTTTGTTTTCTGTTGCAGCAGAAGAAACCCAATATTAGTGGTTGGCAGACCACCTTTACTAGGCGGCAGGCCACTATTAGTGGGTGGCCGGCCACCACTTCTGGCCTGCCAGCCACTTTTGTTTTTTCAGTTGAGCAGTTCCCTTTTTCTACATAATAGAGCAGAGGCTGTGCTATAAAAACAGTGCAGAGGCATTCTCGAGGGAGAAATTCATGTGCATGCATAAGCCATTTCCTCGCTCCTCGGGACCTATTAAATTTGTTTTTTCTAATAGTAGTATGTTGTACAACTTGTAATTAACTACTTAGTTAATTAATTCTTTATTGTAACTAATTAGTTAGTTTAATTAGTTAATTTATATTAGTTAGTAAGAGTATCTAGTTGATTTAATTTTGTGTTGTAATTATTTAATTAGCTAGAATAGTTAGTTAAATTCGATTTTTTAATAATTAGTTAAAGTAGCTTAGCTAGTTCATTCATTTGGACCCTCCTACGCAAGGGCAAA